>APFE031081838.1:7223-31105 GCA_000404065.3 Pinus taeda | reverse complement strand
GTTTTGGTGTCCCAAGAGAAATTGTGACAGATCAGGGAAGTCAATTCACATCTAACTTGATGGAGAAGCTGATGGAAGAATATAAAATCAAGCACATAAAATCTACTACTTACCATCCTCAAGCAAATGGCCAAGTGGAATCTACAAAGAAAGTTCTTGAGAGCATCATCATCAATACAGTTCATCTCCATAGAAGAGATTGGGAAGAAAGGCTTCCTGAAGCCTTATGGGCCTACAGAACTACATGGAGAAACACAATAGGACATTCTCCCTATGAACTTGTTTATGGGAAAGAAGTCTTGCTCCCCATTGAGTTTCAATTCAAGACCTTCAAGATGGCAGTCCAGTTGGGGATGAATCTATCGGAAGCCCAAAAGCACAGAATGGAGTAGCTGAATGAGCTAGATGAGATCAGACAAGATGCAATTCTAAGGAATGATCTAGTTCAACATCAAGGAGTTAAGTGGCATGACAGATATATTAAAGACAAAAAGTTTCAACAGGGAGATTGGGCTTTACTGTTTGATTCCAAGTTTAAAGACTTCAAAGGAAAATTTCAGACTCATTGGCTTGGGCCATATGAGATTGATAAAGTCTTTAACAATGGAGCAGTAAGAATCAAGACTATTGATGAATTTCAGACTCCTCTTATTGTGAATGGCCACTAATTGAAAATTTATCATAAGCCACTTTCCAAAGAGGAGTTTGTCAAAATGTCCTAGAGAATTCTGCAATAAGGCTGGTGGAGAAGAATCCTTCTCCCCCATCAGCCTAATCTTTGTTTCTTGTAGTTTTTGAAAAAAAAGAAAAAAAAATGTGTATAAGCCTGAAAACCAATCATGGATTGGCAGTCTTATACAGAAAATATAGAGTGAAAATCAGGGACCCCTGACACTCTATATTTTCCAAAAAAAAAAATCTCCTCTCCTCTTCTTTCCATCTTCACTTCATCTCACTCACCCATTTCATTTCACCTCCATCTCATTCTCATCACCATTTCACTTGATTCCACTCCATTTTCACTTCATTCTCATTCCATTTCATTCCATCAATAAAAGTCCCCCTTTAGGACTATTTTCATTCAGTCGGTTTTCCTCTAAGCTATCTTTGTGTAGTTCAGGGGGTGCTTTCTTAGGTTCCGTAGCTGGGAACCGTTTCCATAGCCAGAATCAGCTTCCGCAGCCAGAAACGATTTCCGCAGCTAGCATCACTCTGTTTTCAAAATACAATCAACTGTTAGTGCCAAAATCATGAAATGCAGGTGTACTTGAGCTAAAGACATGGGGCATCTCCAAAATATCAAAGAAGAGCAACTGGTTAGAAACCTTGAGCAAAGATTGACAAAGTTTCCAAAGGTATGATAAAAAATCTTTATCAAATAACATTTCAAGTCATAATTACGTATAGTTATTAAACCATAACTAGTTCTCCTATGTGCAATGATTTAATATATTAGCCCACTATCATTCTCATTCCAAAATATCACTCCACACACCTTGCATTCATTTCCCTAACGGTCTTATGATTACTCCGAGTTCAAACTCGAGAATGACTACACTTCTATTTATTACCTGTACTCTTAAGACGTGACCTATTGTGTTACGGCCCTTCTCAGCCGTAATTTCCGCAGTCGTCTGTTGAGACGTGTAAAATCTCATATACAGTCATCTGACCCGAAAGAATCCTGCCGTTACTCCACTCGCTTATCACTCCACTTATACCATACTCCTCGCATACATTCACATTTCGTTTACCACTGTTCACCCACTGTTTCTCCTGTGATTCGGGCATTTCTCTATTTCTGACTGCAGTCATTACAGTTTGCTCTAAACTTTGATTGCAGCCACTACAGTCATCTTAAACCCCAATTGCAGCCACTATAGTCTATCCTAAAAACCGTATAACAGAGTTATTTTTCCTTAACCCTCACATGCAAAAGAACCCTCAGTGGTTTTAAAACAGAGGATGGGAAAATTGCTGAGAGCCGAGCCGGAAGGACCGAAATACTTGGAGGGTTATCCCCAAGTTAAGGAATTGTTGAAGAAAGTCAGATGGCTCCAATTTATCCAGAAATTTAAAGGGTATAACAAGGAGGTGACCAAAACTTTTGCGAGTTCCTTTAATGGACAAACAATGGAGGTTGGAGACTTGAAATTTACAGTGACTGAGGCCACAATAGCAGCTGCCACAGGCCTACCTCAAGAAGGAGAAAGGTGGTTTAAAAATAGAAGCATGGACGATCAAATCTAGAGAACCATGCTACAATACCAAGGTATGGATACCACTGTATTTACAAGAGGCATCCCTGTGCATGTATTAAAAGAGGAATGGTCTAGTCTACTGTTAGTCATCCAGAAATTTATCACATGTGAAGGTTGTTTTGGCTCTATGTATATGTATCATGTCAGGCTGATGATGAATTTCATAGATGGTCACACTCTTAATTTGCCTCATTTTCTGCTATCAAGTTTGAAAAAGATGAGTGTTACGGTTCAAAAACATGTAGGCAATATTGAACCTCATCTTTACCATCATGGGCTCATAAAAATTCTTATTGAGGATCAGTTGAAGAAAACTAGGGATACATGGGAACAATTCCTTACAAGAAACTATTTCCAAGAACCGTCTGAGGCCTCTGGAAGTAGTCCACCAAAAGTTCTAAGGAAAAGTAGGAGGAAAGAGAAAAATGTTGTAGACCAAGACTCCCCTATAAAACAAATTCAAGAAACTGTCCAAAAAGAAGAAGAAGACCAAGCTAAGAGTAAGAAACAGAAGAAAGAAAAAGGCAAAAGTACCATTCAAGAGGTATATCCATCCCCTGAGCAATCCTTAGAAGAAGATTACCAGCCTCTGTCAGAAAGACTAATAGATCTTCAAGCTGCTGCCATGGCCAAGAAAAAGCAAAAAGGAAAACAGAGTGCACAAAACAAGAGAATGAGTTCATCCTTGAGAAGGAACTCTAGGCTAAAAGGGAAGTGGAAGAAAACCAAGGAAGATCAGTCTCACTTTATTGATTTAAGTGAAGAGGCACTTGAGAAATCTCCAGCTCAGCCAAGCCTTGAATCAAGTCCTCCACATGAGGAAAGCCCTTTTCGGCCGGAAAGAGAGAGCTGTCCTCCTCCACCAGATTTTGAGTTTAGGCAGAGAAAGTCACCTGAGGTAGATCCTAGTCAGCAAGAGGTATATAATTACCTAGAATCCTTAGAACAATCAGCTGCAGGACCAAGTACCTCTCTGCCACTTGATGCACAAGTTCATCTTTGAAACATGAAGTATTTGAGCTAGAAGTCCTAAATAGACATATCATACAAGCAAATGAAGCACTTAAAGAGCAGGGTAAGGTAGACAAGATTGTCCATGATAATACTATGCTTCATTTAGGACTGTGGCATAAGGAAAACAAAATACTGAAGAAGAGATGCAAAAAGTTAAGCAGAGCATTGATTAACCACAAGTTCAAATGTCTAGTTAGAAAGCCAAGGATGATGATGATGATGGCATCAAAGAAGAAGAAAAGAGGACTAGATGTCCTTGCAGAAGCCTCAGAACATGTGGACTAGAGGGAAATAACTCAATTTTGGTTGCATGAGGACATGCAACACCTTCACAGTGGGGGTATGTTGAGCCTCAAACCTGCACCTTCCTATACACCCTCTCAGCCTTCTTTCTCCACTCACTTCATTCACACAGTTGTTAAATCATTGCATTATAGTCTAAAAAGGACTTTTTATATGGTTTTCTGACTATGCTTATGACTGTTGTTTGGTTTAGTTTTTTTGTTCATGCAGCTGCGGAAAACTTGTCAGTTTCCGCAGCCAGCACAAGATTCCACAACTATTTTGTTAAAAGATGTGCTACAGGTGTCCTATGAAGAAACGAGCTACATGGGCAAGATCCAGGTGGCGGATACATGGAACGTGTCCCTTCAAATGATCCAAATCATCCATGGAAGGCCATGGTCAATGAAGGTCAAAGACGAGGCCAACCAGAGAGTTCAACGGTGGCACATCACTGTTTTGAGCACGTGAATGCTACGTGGCACAGTCCTAAGCTCACGAAGGCACCAACACACCTGGAGATCATTCCCAAGACTTGAATCTAACAACCAACCACTCCAAAGATTTAAGACACATTATGACAGTTACACTAGATCTCGGCTGAAGGGATCTACGTGTCTATAGCAACGTAGTTAATAGCATAGGAGTTTGTTAATTAGATTTAGCATTTTGGAATTATAAATAACGTGTCAAGGAATGCTGTAAAAAAAAGCTTTTGGATATATGTGATTTCTGAACTGTTTATGTGAATTCCGAACTGCTGGTTATCACCCCACTGATGTTTTTATATGTTGTTGTTTTAATACATGAGAAGACTTTTCTGAGTTCATCCGTGTGATTACTTGTTGACTGGCTGAAGTGGCAGAGGGCCCCTACACGCTGAAGCCTTGTAAAGTTTTCATTTAGTTTTATTATGTTTTTGTTTTTATCATTAGCTTGTACATAATATACTGTTTGATGTTTTTGTTGTTTATATTTTCACCTTTATTTTCTTAGAGCTGTCAACTGATCAGTGCTTTTCTGCAGGTTTTCTTAGGCAGCCCGGGAAATTTTTCATCTTTTTGATAACTATTGGCATATGAGATCATCTTGTCCTTCCTGCTAACTTTCATTTTCTGAAGTTTAAATTCAGCACTGTCCTTTTCAAGTTGTGATTTGCTTATTTATTTTTCTGCTATTTAGATATCATACTGCTCACCAGTTTATGGTTTCTTTCTATGGTCAAGTGACTCTATCAGCAAGAAATCAGAATATTACTAACTGTAGTGTGATTTAGTTATCATATTGCTTACTCATGGTTGCTTTCTACAAGGTAGATTGAGCTGAATGGTAAAGGACCAGCAGAGTTCAAGTAGTGTGACTAGTTTCTTTTATGCAATTTAATTTCTTGTCATTTAGTTATCATATTGCTTACTCATGGTTGCTTTCCACAAGGTAGATTGAGCTGAATGGTAAAGGACCAGCAGAGTTCAAGTAGTGTGACTAGTTTCTTTTATGCAATTTAATTTGTTGTCATTTAGATATCATATTGCTTGATTTGTTCATGATTACTTCCCCCAAGGTAGATTGAGCTGAAGGGTAAAGGATTTAAAGAGTTCAAGTAGTGTGATTAGTTTCTTTTATGCAATTTACTTTCTTGTCATTTAGATATCATATTGCTTGACTTGTTCATGATTACTTCCCACAAGGTAGATTGAGTTGAAGGGTAAAGGATTTGAAGAGTTCAAGTAGTGTGATTAGTTTCTTTTATGCAATTTACTTTCTTGTCATTTAGATATCATATTGCTTGACTTGTTCATGATTACTTCCCACAAGGTAGATTGAGATGAAGGGTAAAGAATCTGAAGAGTTTAAGTAGTGTGAATTAGTTTTTTTGCTTTAAGTTTGAGTTGTTTTTAGTTTTTACTTTCTTTTCATTTCGGCAGCAAGGATACTGGGCCATTGTCATTAGTTCACTATTTGATGCATTTATTTGCTTTTAAGAATTGATTTCATTTTAGTTACTTTAAAGCTTTCTTTTGAGAACTTTCAAGTTGGGAAAATCACTATAGAAACCATCACCGTCTACACTCCATACTTCACTTTCATCCTCGTCATCACACATTAAGTAAAGATAAATCCAAAAACAAACTAAAAATCTCAAAAACGACAAAAGACTAAGGAAATGGTTATCTAGTACATATAGTACACTTCACTTCGTCAGTTTACGAACCCCGGGTTGACATTTTAAATAACAATTTAGATCACACTAAATTGACCAAACGGTGATATGCATCGCACCCTCTACATTGAGCTTTCAGTATGGTCCGATTTTGACCATTTATGAGCAGTTTTTAGTGGAGAACTTCTGGGAGATGATGTAATCAGTTGACCTTGTTCCTTTAGGAAGTGAAGCAACACTTTTAAGGACTTAAGAGCCCTTAGTTTATGGACATTTGTGATTGGGGTTGAAGTGCCCAAAATTGTCTATAACAGTTGCCCCCTAAAGCATGAGGTCGTTAATCTTTTTGATGTCGGGTGAAATTCTTTACTATGAGGATCCCAAGTTTTTCCAAGCTGGGAGGCGACCTGTAATAATATACAATACAATACATTATTTTGACAACATTTTTCATGATCTAGCTGAGGCGGGAATTCCCATGGCACTCAACTTTATAAATTCTTTTTTCATGTACATAGGACAGATGATCGTCTGTGTGACAGACTGATGATATGGACACATCATCCTTTGATTTGGATGATCATCTGTTCGACAATGATGTACACTGGATGTTTTTATATTCCTGAATATACCGCAGCCCAGATGGATGAAACTAGATCCGGGGTCTTCAAAACTCATTTAGTCTTCCCTCGGAGTACAAGTCGATCCATGTGAAAAATGTTCTGGAGTTGAGCATGGAAAGACATCGCCTGATTACCAGCCAATGATGTAAGCGATTAATAGGCGCGAGAGGAATCATCAATAATGACAATGACCCTCAAGGTACTTACAGTACAATTCACGTGGTGTGAAAAGGGACTTGGCGTCAAACACCACATAAAATCTCTTTGTTTAATGCCATTGATGTAAACCTGTCGCTGAAAGTGAGAAACTTGCCATTGAGGCATGCAAGCTTCAAAGCATTGAAAGGGTTGTTCCTATGTGAACTTCTTGGATAATGAGCTGATGTCGACAAGAAGTGACTCGTCGCAGGAGGGCCTTAATGAATCCCACATCAATGACATGGAACGAAGCAAATGATTTTGGAGGTGAAAACAAACTGACGATACAGGGTTCAGGGTGGCGGTCATGAAGGAATGAAGCATGAATGTATTGGAGTGGGCGAGACACAGGTGACTTGTCTAAATGACTTCTCTTGAAAATATCGGCAACACTAATGATGGATTGGTAGCGTTAACCCCAAAGGTGGACGGTGTGATGGACCAATGGTGAAGACCAGTGAACGGAAGAACCCAACCTGGCATGGATGCAAAAGGAAAGTGCCATGTTCAAGAGTGACTTGCTAGCAATAAAGTTTCTTCTTATTTCTTCCCAATTTTCCCCAGTCATTGCTGACCAGTACCTCTTTATTTTTGTCAAGCTTGAGGAGGAAAACATATGCTTGTTCTATAATCCTCCCTTCGGGTGAACCTGTCGCTATATTTTAACGATCCTAGCGACAGTGAAACTCGTTCTCATCCATTTGGATGAGTTTGTCGCTATTCGGTTTTAACGCGTTTAATGACAAAGATAACTCGGTATCTTTCAATTTTAGAGAGTCTAAAAGAAACGGAAAGAAGACTCTAAAGATTCTTTTTCGTTGTATAATCCCTTAAGTCTGAAAAAGCGTAAAATAATACAAAAGGGATGAATTTTCGATAGTTTTAACGAGCCAAACAAGATAAGCACTCGATCTTTTTGTGTAATAATCCCTCAGGTCCAAAAACATTAAAATCTAGAGGAGGGATAACATTTCTGATGCATTTTAAGGAGTCGGAGAGGCCAATCGCTCGGAAATATTTTCATATTTTACGAGTCAGGTGAAAAGAGCTTAAATAAGACTCGTTTTCGAGGAATGAGTGATGGTTTCGGGTAGCAGCTGATTCCAGGTAAGATTTGGAACTTTCCAATCACGGTAGTGTTACAAGGATGGCTAGCAGAATCACTCTTCGCAGATGTTCCTCGAATGGGTAAACAATCATATGGCGGTGAATGATCGGCTAAAAAATAGAGTGGAGGTGATGGCGAAAACACGACCAAGATTCAAAAGCTAGCGATAAGGCATTCACAATTGCTATTTACCGGTTCATTTTTTAATGAGCTTAAACGCTGGGGGAAACACTTGCTCATGACTTATGTTTATTTTTTAACGAGCTTGAACTATGTGCTAAAACTACTCGTGCAGAGTTTATTTAGTAACGAGCTTGAACTCTGCGACAACATTTCTCTCCAGTCGTATGATAAGAAATGTCTCATTCAAGATGCCATTTTTTATGGAGCTTGAACCTTTTGAAGCTTTTCCCAGGATCCTTTCTTTATGAAAGTTAGGAAACGACTAGCCTTACGGGTTTAAAGGGTTAGAAGTCCTAAAAATTTTAAAAATAAATAACTGCTCTTCACTTGCATGTGGAAAGGTTTGCATGCCCCCAAGTATAGCGAAAAATTTCCAGGTTACCAAGAAAAATGCTTCCTCAACGATGTCTATCGAAACAGACAAAGGTGAATGGCGCAGACGCACCTCCACTCACATAAATTTGACGAAGGTATCTTATTCCAGTCTATTCCCATTTTCCTGTAAGGATGGGTTCGCTAGACTAGTCATATATCCCTCGCAAAAATCCACTCTATACCCAAGGTTTTCCTGCAGAAACAGACTAGGGTGCATGCCCCCCTGGGTTTCAGTCACATCTTCCTGAATCACTCGCGCTCATTAGGTGGAAGGACTGGAGATCGATGAGACATTTCTTGCGTGAAAAGACCATTTAGGGACGACATTTGAATATTTACGATGTGTGATCTGGGGAATGACATTTGGTCCATGAGCTTGACCATTATGCCTTCGTGGGGAAAACACATTACTCTAAAGAGTGAGGAGACAATGGCTCCCATGCAATAAATATAATCACGTCCAAGGAGTAGATTATAATATAAAGGTCCTTGAACTAACATAGCATTCATGTGAATAGTTTTCTTTCTCAAAGTAATGGGCACATTTGGAAGGATCCCTAAAGGTCGACTGGTTCCCTTGTCGAAGCTTGTTAGATTTCTCATTTCAGGCAAAAGCGATGGCGAACCAAGCACTTTCCAAGAAGTTGAGGAAATGATACTCATAGAAGCCCCTTCATCAATGATGGTACCAACCATGACCATTCTGTAAGCTTGTACAATGATTCTGAATGGTACATTGGCTGGTAAATGGGGTTTGCCTAGTAGATTCCAGTCAAAGGAAACAACTAGGTTGTTTGGTGGTGGGACCGAATAGACGGCCGAATATGACTCTGATGAACTTCCTTCCTGTGGTAAAGGAATGGGGGGACTGCCCCCAAGCTCATCGGAGTCGGTGTTGATGGAAAGAATTTGAACAGTGTCATTCTCTTTCTCTTCGGTGATATTATCATTCGAAGATGAACACTCTGAAGGCAAGACCGGGTCAATTGCCGTATCGACCCTTTGAATTTTGTCTAGTATGGATTTAGAGGGTTCATTTTCAATGATAGGTGCTTCAGCTAACCACAAGGACGAGCCAACCGGATTTTCAACCGGTGGAGGGTTAGACAAGAGTTTTTGATATCCAGGAGGAAGTCGTAGAGGTGAAACCAGACGATTATTCAAAACTCTTTTAGCCTCTTCAAGGAAGGGACAATGGTGGACGGCGTGATCACCTTCACACAACTTAAAAGGAAGTTTAGGATTCCTTCTTTGTCCATGTTCTTCACTTTCACTGGTTGATGGTGAGCATTCAACGTGATCGCCAGAGGTTGATGCTACTAGATTGTGCAAACGAGGAGACCAGTCCCTTAAGATCTAAGGGATGAAGGGACAATCTCGGTGATAGTGGTCTCTATTTCAAATGACGCAAGGAGATTTAGGTTTTGATTGTGCGGTGTGTGAATTTTTGCTAGACGATACTTGGTTGCTCCCTTTCGATTTTGATTCCTTTTTCTTCTTTTCCTTTTTCTCTTTCTGCTTCTTCTTCTTCTCAGTTACTTGACCTTTAGCTTTATCGTATTTATCAAGTGAAGAGGAAGGAGGAAAGGGAGAATCAGATGAAGTAGAAGGTTGGGAGACAACTCTAGTGTCGTCTAGTTGCTGATTAGACTGTTCAGGAATTATGGGATTCTGAACGACAGAGGTAGAGAAGAGCCAGACCGGAAAACCAATTGTCAATCCTAGAAGTGACAAAGTGGCCATATGGGGTGGACCAACATCTCCCCAAGAGGAGAAGGGACTAGGATTTCCTTCATGGGGAAATCGTTTGTTGGTAGACTCCATTTTCTCAACCTGAAGATCAACAGGGGAATTTGTGACGTTATTCCGATTAAAATCAAATTTTAGACGCTTGGACACAACTTGTTTTTTCAATTTTAAATAGTCGAGAAAAAACAAAAGATGACTCTAGTCAACTTCGATTTTTATTGAGCTTGAAGTGACAAGCGCTCAGAGGACCTTTTCCTTTAAGGAGTCTAAAAAGGAGAAAAATGGACTTCTCTGGAGATCTAGGCAGAGAGGATTACCAAACCAATCGTAAAACTGCATAATACTTTTTACAGTATGACAGCCAATCATCCTGAATGTTGTGTTCGGTGCATTGCGATCGATAGGGCGGCAGACACGGCTTCCTAAGGATAAAGGATGCAGCCTATTGTGGTCTCCCAATATATACGTGACGGTACATGGGAACACTAGTCTGTACTGGCACTTGCCATCTCAGAGTGGAGGAATCACCCAACCAACACTGAAAGAAACAGTTACCAGGTTTTATGACGTCGGAATACGTGTCTAGCCTAGACCTCTAGATGTTGTGCGTTAAGTTCCAAAGCGTTGTTAGATTCATTGGATTTATTTTAAGTTGATCTTGCTTAATAGTTTTCCTTTCAGGTTCACCACGTGATGTATGTATAATTCCTAAATGCAGTGTAAGATGATAAACAGACGTTTTATCTTCTTTCAGCAATGAAAATCCTAGCTACTAAAAGGAATAAAGTCAAGCATATTTTCTTCACAGAGCACACGCTAATATGCACAGTTCTAAATCAAGCCAAGCATTCAAAATGCAAATGCACATGCATGTATTTTTTTTTCAGCTCTCTTAATGTGTGAATGACGTTAAGCAAGCTATGTGCAAAACTGAATTACTTTTAAAGCGACTGTACTCAACAATTTTTTTTTTCAAAATGAAGTGAAAAAAAGAGAGACACTTTGCGATTTTGAAATGGAAATTGCTTTTCGACACTTTAAAACTAATAATTCAAATATTTATGCAACAGTAACTGTATAATCGACTATCTAAAACAATGGAATTTCTTTCTAAAAATGAAAATGATAGCTACGACACTTTCAGATCTAGAGACGACAGTCCGACTATGCTACGTTTTGCAAAAGAGAACTAAAACGACGTACAATACATAAAAGCATTTATATTTATTTGCACTAAGGAAGCGGAATAATGCAAGAGAAGGGGGTTTTCACAGACGTACACTGATTACAGATAGCAAAACTCTTGAATAACACTGAAAATAGTGAGAAAAATCCACAGTCGGAGGGTAAAGTCAATCCTCCCTGACCATCACACCTGTTACAAAGTGAACTCAGTATGCAGCGTACCTACTCCATTCGGGAAGTGTGATGCATACAGGCTGCCTTGAAGGCAGGGTGTGATGGTAGCAGTGCGAGACTTTGAGCGAGATTTCACTCACAATTTGCAATCTAGTTCAGGTGTTTAGGCTGAATAAGTAAACATCAATGTATGTAAAACACAGGGGTGATCTAAGAGGTTACTAGAGCCACCACTTAGGGCAATTCGATTGCTTGCAGATCTATTGTTTAATTCATAAACAAAACACAGAGATTGACTAAAGCAACATTGATCTACTTTTCATTTGTATGAAAAATGCAGTTCGAAGGCTAGTTGGCTTGACTTCAGGCTCCGTCTGTATGTTTATAAAAGAAACAAGGATAGATAGGCTAACAAGTAATCTAGTCGCTCCCCAACGGAGTCGCCAATTTGTTATACGTGAATAGTGTCCACATGGATGCTGCTATTCCCACTAAGATGGGTGGCTATCTTAGAAACAAACAATCAAAGTCTACTATTGATTCCTTTTATGAAAATAGATGAGAGGAGAACCAAGAGGGCCAACCTGAGTCTTGCGCTCGATTTCCTCTCCTTCTTGATAGAGTTTTGTCGCTCGCTCTTTGTCTACTCAGTTTCAAAAGGACCTATAGAATCACAACAAAATACTACTATGCAAGAAACAAGGATCTAAATTCACAAATAATGCAGGATCAGATGTACATTAACCATATACAAGCATATATAAACAAGTACACAAGAATATGGAAGGAAACAAGAATAACTTTATTCAGATGAAAAGTAGCAAGAAGATTACAACCATGTGCTCTGAACCAGCATCATCCTCCAGCTAAGAAGCCCTTCTTCACCTCAAGCAAAGCTAGATCACCCAACACTGATAATGTACACCAGAATACCAACAACACTTCTCTATAAGATACAAAATTCCAGCCCCCGGATCTCTGTGATGAGGGATCCATATATAGATGATTATGGAGAGGTGAGTCATATTTTGGGATCTTGATTAGTGTCTTCTCTCTGATAGTTCATGCTTCCACTTGGAGAATGATGATCTCTTACTCATCCTTGGTCGAAAATGGAGTGGCACGTGTCAGAGGGGAAGCTTATGGAAGATTCCATGATCTTCCACCTCGCATTTTTGTCCCTGCCACTTGTCCATTCCCGACCATCACACCCTATAGAGGAGCAAATCAGTATGCATCACACCCTGTACATTGGGAAGGTGATATGCATCACACCCTCTACATTGAGCTTTCAATATAGTCCAGTTTTGACCATTTATGAGCAGTTTTCAGTGGATAACTTCTGAGAGATGATGTAATCAGTTGACCTTGTTCCTTTAGGCAGTGAAGCAACACTTTTAGGGACTTTAGAGCCCTCAGTTTATGGACATTCGTGATTGGGGTTGAAGTGCCCAAAAATGTCTATAACACCGTGGTGCTGGCTGTCACAAGGGCAATTGAGGATTTTCCGTGGACTATACTGGAAGGTGAGATGGAGCCTCGCACAAGCAGTGTGACCACCTAATTAGTCGAAGGAAGAATAGTCTTAGCACTCTAGGTAGCTAGAAGAGAGTGCAGGACTATAAATGATTCTACCTAGCAGCTGCGTACTCTGACAGATGCGCGTAGGAACATATATTCACAAGGTTCATGCCTACGCAGGGGGGGTGCACTACTGCGTGGGTACACTGGGAAGTGACCATTGGTGTCACTGTTCATGACGAGATGTTTGGTTTGAGGCCAAATGGAGTGGGCGATGGACATTCAAGACAATAGTTATGGACAAGATTCCAAAAAATCTACCACCAATAAAGCGTTGATGGCCTAGAATTGGGGGGAACGGTCAAATTTGAATTAAAAAGGCACTATAAAACTCCAGGGTCTAGCCACGAGACAAAACTTTTTCACTTGAGACTTGAGCAGTTGAAAAGAGCACAAAGTGTTCAGCACCGAGCGATATTCAAGCCCCTAAGTTCACAAAATACCGCATACGATACAAATAAGATGACAACTATCAGGGGAGGTTTGGGCTTTGAAGAAGGAACCGCCGGCGAGGCCGTGCTGATCCATACGGTACACGATGTTCCTGAAGGTACTGGGGTTGCACCAGAAATCCCGAAATCACCTCGGACACCGAGACCAAAAAAAGATAAGTAGGTAATGGGACCAGTCCGTTTGTCCCCAAGGAATCCATGGTTTGGTAAGCTATCAATGGAGGAAAAGGGCAAGGCTATCACCATTGAGACAAATGAAAAAGAGGAGGACTTACAGGCTCTGATTTCTGAGGTAGAGGAAGAAGAAGATGTGGAGGCGGACATCCAACTGATGCACTCTGTAGAAAAATTGCTCGAGTATGTCCCTCTACGAAAAGGGAAAGCTAAGGTACCAAAGGATCTGGATGCAATGAAGAGTGCACTCCAGAGCCCGCTCCTCCCTGATGGAATTACCTTTGAGGGTCTGCTCCTAGGATGGGTGCCTACCTTGAAATTTAAAGATTGGGACCTTGCAAACAGTGAGAATTTCCCGCACTAAGAGATGGCGAGCCTGATGAAACATAATACGAAGGGGCCAGTGATCACATTAGAATTGCGAAAATGGCTGCGTGGTGTGGAGAAGGTCGAGTTGCTTCATCTGTTGTGGATACCACACTTTCACCATACACCCATCACCATTTTCGTCATCAGGCAGCTACTTTGCCTGGTGCATGATGGGTACTTATGGCTGGAGGAGCCTATTCCCATCACGATGGATATCATCCACATAATTTCTCAGCTTCCCTGTAAGGGAAAGGACCCCATGATGATAGCAGGAAAAAGCAGTAACTTGGCTCTCACAGAAGCCATGAAAAAAAAACATAAGCTCGAGAAGAAAAAGAGGGGTTACATTATCACCAATATTAAGGATAAAAGGCTGCACATAGCCACCCAACTCCTGGCTGGTAAGGTAATGATAAAATGCCATGACAATGAAGTACCAATGCTGGTAGTTGTATTGGCCGAACAATGTGTGGAAGGGGTCCAGTTCAATTGGGCTGAGTTTCTCCGTAAACAATTTTTGATCAACTTCCAGTAGGCCCAGGAACAGGGTAAGACCTTCCACTATGCATGGTTGCTCTTATCCATCTTGCTGGTATCGGGGGAATTTCCAGAGGATATCCAGTTCTTGAGCATCGAAGGAGACTTACTAGAGGCCGTGAAGTACACTTCGCTATGGGCCACCAAGGATGTGAAATGAATCTGTGATAACAAGATTTTCTAGGTGCTCATGGAGGCAAGCATCCGAATGTGGATTAATAGGAGGCCATGCCTGTCTCTCATAGTGCACAACTATCTGCAAAGTTTTGTAGACTTCAAGGCAGACATGCACAACATCTATGTCCTGGCATGAAAGGATCTGGCGTAGTAGTGGACAAAGCTCCCATTCATAGCCACTAATGATGTGATCTTTACATGTTAGAGACATAGCCTCCTGAGTGGCGCCCCTTGAATTTGGCAGAGTTGGAAAAGGCGACAGCACAGAAAAGGAATGATGAGGTCAAGCTATGCGTCACACAGCTAGTTGAGTAGAGGCACAACGAAAAAGCAACAGCTGAGGTAAGGGCAGTCCGTGAAGCAGCACAGGCAACCGCAGAGCAGAAGAAGGCCGCTAAAGCAGCAACAATAGTGCAAATAGTAGAGGCCACAATAACGCAGGTAGAGGAGGGCTAGGAAGTGTTTGCAGGACAAGAGGCAAAGGACACAAACCTTGCAGGAGAGGGCGCAGACCCAGGAACCACTTCGACCTAGCTCAAACGACTACACATCATAGAGAGATTGGGTCCATGAAAAAAAGGTCAAGGCCTCGAAGTGGGCCATCGACCCGATCACATTAACTGAAGGAGACCTCTACGACATTGGTGAGATGGTTCATGATGTCACCAAGGAAGCACTCCAAGAAGTTATGATGGAACAACAGACTATGTTGGGGGCCCTAAGGGCACAGCTGTAGGAACTACAAGTGTGGCCCCCGCAGGAAGTTACCTTGTCCACCTATGTCACAACAGGCACATCAACAACAGAACAGATGCTACGTGTAAGGATGGCCAATACCATAGTGTTACTGGAAGGAGTTCTAGCAACAGCAAATGAGATCGACAGAGTTGCGGTTGGCAGGATCAAAGGACTTGGCCTCAATTTCGCTGCCCTTCTGCGAGAAACATTGTACCAACTATAGGATGGAATAACACTAGAACTCCGCGCCAGGGAGGGACACACGATACAGGTTCTAAGTGAGAAAACGATAAACATCTAACAACTCAGCCTATAACATGATGAATTGGTACCATAGAATAAATGGTTGGAATAGGTGGTAGACGATGCTTGCAAATGCATCTCGAAGTTGGCCATCCCAACAGATATACCAGCAACAGAGCGGATCCACAGGTTGGCGACTGATGTCCACAAAGCCAGAACTAAAATGACAAAGGTTCAGTTGGAGCTAAATCTTCAAATCGTCGAGCTGCGGTTGAAGGCGTAGCCTTCCACTCCCCTGGAAGTCAAAGAATAGCGCGCTAGCACTATCTAAATAGGGTTGGAAGAAATTGGATGCGCATTACAATATTGTACCGGTATGTTGGAACAAACATTTGTAGTCCTCACATCTTTGCAGGAGGACACCAACATACAACACTTGGAAATAGAGGCACGTGAACTTCAGGAGCAGTATGACAGTGTCCGAGGAAATGTGTAGACAGTAGTCCTCACTCAATGGCTTGCGAAGATGCAGCAAGCTAGGACACTGAAGGGGTAGGTGGATGTGGCACGACAGAAAGAGGCAGTTCTCAAAGTGTGCATCCAGCCATGGATTGATGAGGCCTTCACCATCATGGTAGATATTGAAAGCAAGCTCACACATATGCAAGGGATGTACATGCTAAGGTAGGGATTTTCTCCTGACAAAGAGGCTTTGGAAGAGCACATGAAGTAGGTCTAGTAAACCGCAGACTAGTGCATTGCGGACCTCCGAGCAGTATGGGACTAGCTGGAAGGACTCTACGCCAAGATTGATGAGCCAACAGAGTGACTCGAGGGTGAGTCACGATGTTTGTGTTGGGGGCCTGTTGGGCATATAATCCCCCCACAGTATGTTTTAGGGCTCAAAGCCCAAGTTTTGGTCAAATAATGTTGTAAGACTTCACGAATTGCAGGCGCGGAGCGCGAAATGTATGTTGAGTCATAAGGTTTTCTGCCCTAAGTTTTTTAATGTAATGTCAGCCTACTCATGGTCCATGGACCTTGGGATTGTATAAATAGAGTGAGGCTCTAAGTTGTAAGAGAGGGAGGAAGGATAGAGGGATACAAATGGAGTTTAGAAGATAGCGAGCATATAGAAAAGGGTATAAGTGTCTTGGGTTGTAGTAGGAGGAAGAGGCTCTACAGCTGAGTGTCCAGAGGCCTAGTAGAGTCCGCAGCTGAGTGCGCGGACCCCTAGTTGAGTGCACAGGGTAGAGTTATCTCTATAATCAAGGAAGAAGAATAATCAAGAGAAGTTTGATTCCAAATATTGTGTATCTATTCTTATGCTACTTCCTGTTTAAATATATTGTTTTCTTTATCGCTCGCACTTATATGAATACTGATCATTGTTAAATATAACTAAACACATATTGATAAGCTAAGTGATCGACAATTATTGGGTTAGAAGTAAGGAATTGGGTCATAACACGGATCACACCTGAAGCAAGTGTGCGCGAAGGCAACATTGCAATCTGTAAGGTACTGATAAATGCGCGTTGTGACGAGTGTAGGGAAAATTTGCAGATCACTGAAAATCATCAGACATCTCTAGGGTATGGAAACCTGGGTCTAGCACCCTACCATATTACTTCGGGTGAAACCTCAGTCCGTGCTCCGTGGACTTTTGTTGAAAGGGCCAGTAGTACTAGGATTTGTTTGGCTAAACACCTCTGAACCTAGGTCAGCTCCCTATAAGCCAACACTGTTTTTGCGAGTTCATCAAACAAACTAATGTGCTCTATCAAATACAATTCAAATACATGCCATCCATCTTGGATAATCTAAAATACTACTAGATATTTGAAGATGATGAACAGTTAAAATCTTTTTTGCAGGTTATAGACGAATTTTCAGTTCTACAAATTGATGAAAATAGAACTGAAACAAATGAAAACACAAATGAAAATGATAATTTAGATTTCAATTCAAAAATTTCCAATCATGATATCATTGAATTGTCTAACAATTTTATTCCCAAAGGTCTCATTCCTTTAGAGAAATTGTTTAATTAAAATGATGTCCTCAGAAACTCACAATCAATTTCTCCACAAGATGACATAGAGGAAGTAAATATTGGAACAAATGATGATATTAGGAACATCAAAATCTGTGCATCCTTAGATCCTGAAATCAAAGCTCAATACCTTAAGTTATTTGAAAAATATAAGGATGTTTTTGCATGGACCTATGCTGATCTAAAGACTTATGATATATCATTGATACAACAAAAAATTCCTTTAAAACCAGAAGCAAAACTTTGTCAACAGAAACTTAGGAGGATTAATCCAACTCTTCTACCAACTGTAGAAAAGGAAAATAAGAAAATTCTAGATGCCCAAATTATTCTCCCTCTTAGATACTCTGATTGGGTTTCTAATTTAGTTACTGTTAGAAAGAAGAATGGGTAAATCATACTCTGTGTGGACTCTAGGAATTTGAATAAATCATCATTAAAAGATAATTATCCTTTACCCAAAATGGATCAATTACTTCAGATGGTTTCAGGAGCACAAAGACTTTCCATACTTGATGGTTTTTTAGGTTACAATAAAATAAATGTTGATCCAACATATAGAGAGAAGACAACTTTTACTACACCCTAGGGTACATTTATGTATTCTAGAATGCCCTTTGGCTTGTCCAATGCTGCAACAACGTTTCAGAGAGCTATGGACATAGATTTTGTGGGACATGTAAACAAATTTGTAGTCATTTATCTTAATGAGATAACTGTTTTTTCTAATTCTGATCAGAAACATATAAAGCACTTCATGAAGGTTTTTGATAGGTGTAGGAAATTTGGAATATCTCTCAATCCTAAAATGTCTCTATTTTCTATCAAAGAAGGAAAGTTGCTAGGCCACATAATCTCAAAAGGAGTGGTGATTGATCCCAAACATGTTTCTGCTATAAAAACATTGTCATTACCTAGAAATAAGGAGATTCAAGATTTTCTAAGAAAGATTAATTTTTTAAGGAGGTTTATCTCGAATTATGCTGAAATTGTGAAAGACATAACTGATATGCTTCGAAAGGATCATGAAGCTAAATAGACTGTATCTTCCAGGTATGCATTTGATCAAATCAAGAAGGCTATTTATGAAGCCCCAACCTTGGCCAGTCCTGATTATACTAAGCCATTCAATATATTTTCCTTTACCTCTAAAATAACCCTTGTTGCTATTTTATTACAAAAGAATGAAGATTCCCTTGACCAACCGATAGCCTTTTTCATTAAGGTTATGAGAGATGTCGAGCTTAAGTATGAAATAATTGAGAAGAAATCCTATGCCCTTATACAAGCTCTGAAATCATTCAGGATGTATGTCCTACATTCACCTATTACTACTTATGTTCTTAACAATGCTGTAAAAATTGTTTTAACACAAACAGACACTAATGGGAAGAGAGGTAGATGGATCACTCAAATACTAGAGTTTGATCTAACTATCAAAACCACAAAGCTAGTAAAGGGTCAAGGATTAGCTAAGCTTCTAGAAGAATCCAATTTTAAAGCGTTGGGCATTAACTCCGTTTTGAAAATACGAGGGGAGAATCCACAAGAACCTGCTCAAAGTTCAAATAAGAAGAATCCACAAGAACCTTTTTCATGTGTTGGCATTATGATATAAGTATTGTCCTTGATGGAAACTCTACAGGTCAACTCAGTTTTGATAAGAGGCTAACAGGAATATTCAGAGGCAATAGGGTTGTGTTACAGAGGATCACGAAGATGGAACTAAGGTCTATTGATCAGAATAAAGAAGTTGAAGGAAGAAGATGATGTAAGAGAAGTTAAAGAGATACACGCAGGTTCACTTAGTCCAAGCAATGTATACACACAGGTAATTAGAACAGAAATAACGTATAATGTACACAAACACTCCCATAGAAGGCAAAGCACGTACATGTTGAAAACCATGGTTTTGGTCTGAGGTATTTTGTCCAAGGTATTTTTGGACCATGATATTGACCCTAGGTATTTAGTCTGAGGTAATCGGTCCGTGGTATTTGATCCAAGGTATTGGTCCTAAGTGGATTCGTTCCATGGTATTGAGAAATGACAAAAACTATATAAAGAAGAGAGGATCATAAGGCCAGATGTGCAAGTGAATAAGATTCTAAGGAATACTTCTATCTGAAGTATATTTTATGATGCAGGGTTATGTTTGGGACTAGATCTGAAATATTTATGTGCACCTTGAGTTCAATATTGGATCAGGATCATGAGACCTAAAATGACTTATTCTTGAATGATGTGATATTGGTTGAGGCTAGATCTAATGTTTTGCATCTGTTTCATTAGTTATCTATCATGATTTGGGTTTATCTGAAGTCTGGAATTGCAACAAAGTTTGGAGTCAATATTTATAGATCTGTACACAGGTTTGTCTCGGCAAAAGAGTGTATACACGCAGGTTATTTTCTTTCAAGTAGTGTATACAAAAGAAAGGCTTGATGTTTAGAGATGACTGATCTATCATATCAGTATTGTTGATTTATTGTTGCTACTATTTTACTGTTGTCTGTCAATGAAGTCTTCTTAGATCTGAATGCATAAGGAGTTTGAGATTTGATTGATTGTATAAGTGAGAAGAAGTGTTTTCTTTTTCCTACATGTGTAAAGTTTTGTAAGTTGATAAGAGATGTTCAATACACAGTTGGTTGGTACAGTTTGTGATTCAGAGATTTTATGATTCAGAATCCTTAGAGGTATATGCAGGTTGGGCTGAAGGAAGTGGCATATACACATAGGTTGTCTTCATTGAAGTAGCGTACATAGTCTGACACATGAATTTATGAGGTTTCAGCTGGTTCTAAATATTGATATAGGTTTCTAGGTTCAACACAGTGTTCTGATTAGAGTGATATGATTGTCTCAGATTAACTGCATGTTGGTTGATGAAGTTTGAGTTTCTAAATTTTTGATGGGTTATTGATGAGTCAAGGTCTTCATATGTTTTGATGTGTGCAAGGAGCATCCAGTCTGAAAATTCATGAAACGTGGTCCCTGGTGGAAGAGTGGAGTTTTCTGTAGGCTGGCATCTATGTACTAGTAAACATATTGCCTAGTACAAGAGCTAGGGGGTTGTAGCTCCCTTCCAGTAGAAGCTGGAGAAGGAGAGAAGGTTATGACCTTCTGCAAATATAAGCCTGTGTACTGGTATGAGTTTTCACCAGTAAAATATTGTAAACAGATTTTCTTATTATTAAAAGAATAAAAAGATGACAAAATTAGGTGGTTTTCACCTGCATTGGGTTTCCACCTTAAATCTTGGTGTTCATGTGTATTGCTTATGTGTGATGGTTTATTATGTTTATACTACACATAATTACTATTTAATGATTGATGAAGTACTGATGCATTGATTAACAATCAACATATGATGAATTAACTGAATCATAAGTCTATTGCATAAATGTTGGTTCCCTTAAAGACAGTTGCGTGTACATGCTAGTTCCCCTCTCTGGAGTAGCATATATAGCTTTAAATATGAAAAAGAAAAATTCTTGATCTGATACTACTGATTCGTCCCCTCTCTTAGTATTATTTCCAACAATTGGTATCAGAGCAGGTCTTTCAGAAGAAGCTTGATCGCTTGAAGGAAGATCCATCAAGATGAATAATCACGAAAGCATGGGATCCATCACACTGCCAATCTTCGATGGGAAAAACTTTTTTTATTGGAAAATAAGAACCACAACCTATCTAAAATCTCTTGGAATAGATGTCTGGGAAATTGTGGAAGGAGGATATAAATTTCCAATAGCAATTCCTACATACACGACAGGTAAAAAGCAATATGAAACCAATGCCAAAATTGCCAATACTTTATTGGGAAGTTTGTCACAACCAGAGTGTGTAAAAGTCATGCAACTCAAATCAGCCAAAGAGATATGGGACAAAATCATTCATATCTATGAAGGAGACTCTCAGGTAAAGCGTTCTAAGCTTCAAACTCTTAGAATTTAGTATGAAACTCTTAACATGCATAGTGATGAGAGTATAGCTAGTTACTTCTTACGTATAGATGAGGTCGTTAATTGTATGAAGAATCTGGGTGAAGAAATCAAGGAAGTTACCTTAGTTGAGAAACTTTTGAGATCCTTGTCTGCTAAATTTGAATCAAAAGTGTCTGCCATAGAAGAAAAATAGGATCTGCAGAATATCACTATGACACAACTTCATAGAATCCTAACTAATTTTGAGATGAGAAAAGGAGGTCCATCAGATATGAGAGAAGCTGCATTTAAAGCTTCAAAAAAAGGAAAATAAAAGGAAGAACACAATGAATTAGGAAAAATTTTAGAAGAAGAAGAGGAGGAAAATTTTGTCAAGAAGCTTCAATGGGGTTCTGGAAAGTTTAGAGGTAAGCTACCTTTCAAATGCTTTGCTTGCGGTAGAGTCGGTCATTATGCTGCCATATTTCCTCATAAAGATAACAAAGGAAAGGAATATGCAAAAGGCAATAGGAAAAAAGTTGTGAATAGAAGGAGTTACTATACTCATGAAGATATTGATGGTTTATCTAATAGTGATGATTATAGACTTCTCATGGCTTATGACAATGATGATTTTTGGATTCTTTAGAAGAGGAAAATTTTCGTGAAGAAATATCTAAACTAAAAATATGTTTAGAAGAAAAGAATATGATCATAGATATCTTGACATACAAACTTGTTGAAAAAGAAAAACACAATAAAAAACTAGAATGTGAAATTGTGGGTCTAAGAAAAGATCTTGAGAAAACAAAATCTCTCAATCTTAGATTTGATAAAGGATCAAAAAATTTAAATGAAATTATCAAAGTTCAACGTTCTCCTTTGATAAAGACAGGTCTTGGATATACTAAAGAAGCATCTCAATCACAAAAGTTGTCAACCTCCACCAAAAGCTATCTTGATGCAGCAAAGACCAGTGAATAGTATGACAATCGTTAGTAAAGGCATAAGGCTGATCACTAGGTAAATCATACTCAATTTTCTCCAAGGATGAATATCAATAGAAGCCACAACGAATATCAAGCAAATCATACTGAATTTGCTCCAAAGATGAATATCAATAGAAACTACAATCAACAGGGAAATAGATTCGATAGTCGCAGAAACTTCTTTAATGGGCAATGTTTTTCATGTCATAATTTTGGGCACAAAGCTTCTAAATACGTTGCTTATAAAACCATCATGACTAGAGAAGCACGAAATCAAAGGAATGTAACAGGGATCAAGAGAAGTTCTGGTCAGGCCAGGCAGTAACTCCACAAAGAAAAAATTGATTCGTATATTATTTGATCAGGTAGGTCTTTGTTATATACAATAGGGAGAGACTGTTCAGTTCATCTCCCGATGACTGTTCACATTTCTAATTTAATTATTTACATAAATTTTCCCAATCACAAGGATTAGGTGTCAACATTCCCCCGCTTAATCTGAAGGGATGTTGGTGAGTCCAAGCATCATTCTAAATCGTTCAAGCTTTTCTCTTCCAAGCGCTTTGGTGAAGATGTCTGCAATTTTCTCATTTGTGGAACAAAATGACAGAGATGGATTGTTTTGGCCTCAACATGATGTCGAATCAAATGATATTTAGTATTGATGTGCTTCGTTCGATCATGTAACTTTGGGTTCTTGGTGAACTTTATTGCAGAGGTATTGTCAATCATGAGTGGTGTTGATTGTACTTGTTTTACCTGCAAATCTTCAAGAATTTTCCTAAGCCACACAATTTCTTTTGTTGCTTCAGCTGCTGCCACGTATTCTGCTTCTGTTGTGGAATCCGCTGGAACTGATTCTTTGCATGATCTTCAGGATACAGCTCCTGATCCAAGACTCATAGCATATCCTGAAGTTGATACCCCAGTTTCTTTGTCTCCATCGATGTCTGAATCAGAGTATCCAATCAAGCTGAAGTCATCCACCTGTGTGTACTTGATTCCAAAGTCTTGAGTTCCCTTCAAGTACCTTAAAACTCTTTTTGCAGTAGAACAATGTTCCTCACAAGGCTTTTGCATAAATCTGGAGAGGATTCCAACAACAAATGAAATGTCTGGTATGATAGTAGTTAGGTAGTTGAGACTTCCTACAAGTTGTCTATACTTTGTTGCATCCTCAAATTCCTTTCCTTCAATAGATGTGAGCTTTAAGTTTTTTTCCATTGGAGTAGTAAAAGGATTGCACTCTATCATGCCAAACCTGTTCAAAAAATCTCCAATGTATTTCTTTTGAGAAAGAAATATGGACTTTGGATGTTGGGTT
>APFE031081827.1:0-11653 GCA_000404065.3 Pinus taeda | reverse complement strand
CCTCGGTTCACTACATAGGTTAGTCATGGAAAGAATATAACACAACCCAACATTCTCCCACTTCTTGTTTTCTTTCCACAGGGGGCCACAAGAGAGATTAGTCATTTTTCCAACCCTGAAATGCCCATTGTTTCTCTACACCAAAAGAACTTCTCAGAGCTCACAGATTTTTTCAATGCATCTGCAATATTCTTTAAAGTGTCCACCTTTACCAGCAACACCTTTTTGTGTTCTATCATATCCCTCACAAAGTGATACTGAACATTAATTTGCTTTGTCTTTGAATGATAAGCAGGATTCTTCGCCAAGAAAATTGCACTTTGGTTGTCACAATCTATCCTTATAGCTCCCTATACTAACCCCATATTGTAGAAATTTTCACGTGTAGAACAAACTGATATATGCAATGTCCTAAAGCACAATACTTGTTCTACTTCTACAAAATATTAAGCGGAAGCATAATCGAATTCATGAGCAACATCAAGTAGAAATATGCATAACTGATCAAGAGAAATAATTACACATAACACAAGATATATTCAGGGGAAAGCACCAGCATAAAACCCCAACCATGTATTATCAATCGAGTGGAAATCCTCTTCACAATAAAAGAATTAGCTCTCAAGCTATCGAGTTCTCAATGAACTATGAAAATATGAAGATATGTCTCATGAACCAACCAAGCCCTGTATATAAAGGCTTTACCTATGGTCCAACACCTATTTCCTTGCACAGTTTGCTTAGGAAATAATAGCAAAAGCATATGCAATTAATTCCAAACATACCAAGTCAACCTATGGTCCAACTACGCAATCCTTGAGGACACTATTTCCTCAATCATGCAAAAACCACTTACTAGAAATAGTCAAGCATCTGATAGTGTACTATGCCACATCTGATCTCAACTGGGTCTTTGACAGAATTGACTTGCAACAGTTATCCATGAGTGAATCCTTAGTTATCTAAAATAATAATTGTCACATGCATGCAAGCATTAACAAAATATATTTTATTATTTTAACAACTTGTTAAAATAATCTTACCGGGCTTGACTAGTTAGAACTAAGTCAATTGATTCTCTCATTATAGAACTCATACTTATTCCCTCAAATCAGTGGAGGAAATTAAGGATAAATTCCTCAATCAGTGGGACAACTCATCTGCATGCTCACGAAGACTTCAAATTCGAATTTCCTTAAATAATCAACTCAACTGAATTAATTAATTAATATTTCCAACTGCTGTTAAGACTAAAATTAATTTTACTTCCTATAGATAGACTAGGGACTGCTATAAATAGGAAGGGACCCAAAAATGTTATTTTTAGAACTTTCTATTTTTAGCAGTTCTATTTTTAGCACATTCTAAATTTAACATTTCTTGTTGCACATTTTTCAACATCTAGAAAAGATTTTCAACTTGGAGACTTAGTATTAAAATGGGATAAGGCCCATTAAGAGAAAGGCAAACATACTAAATTCCAACGAATGTGGCTTGGACCATTCCAAATTGTCGAACTCATTGGCCCATCAACTTTCATGTTACAAGATTTAGCAGGGAAAAGGGATTCTTTACCTGTTAATGGACAGATCCTAAAGAAATATTTTCCATAGAAGATGATCTCTTCTATTTTTCTGTAGATCATAGTTTTAGTTAAGTTTTCTTTTGATAATAAAACAAGTTGAGAATGTTCAATTTTGGTTTCACAAAAAGAATAGTTTCTCATTTCAATTTTGTTTTTTCGCTTGTATAAATAGGAGTGGTTATGAAAATTAATCTCTATTTATGAAACATAGGGTTAAGTACTATTATTTTGGAAATTTTTGCATGTTCTTCTGTTTCAGCTATCTAAGTTTTGGTTAGAATCAACCTTAGGAAAAAGTTTTCCTTACATCAGTCACAAAAGGTATCAATAACAAAGTAAAGGCTCTCTGCAGAAAAGCTATTTTTAAACTCTACAATTGTCGTCCAGGAAGATTCTTAAGGAACCAATGACTTCCCCCCACTCGAGGAATTTGCAAGATTCAAGGAGTAATCCAATTATACACTTTAAAACTTAAAGAATAAGAAGTCTCATCAAGAGTTGGCTTATCATGATCATATAGATTATAACTAACTAACATTGCCATAAATGAATATCAAAACAGGGTAATGGCTCGAGATTGTTTCAATCAAAAGACAAGGGGTCTCATCAAGAGCCAACTTGTTCAATTAAGTTATAAATCAAGTGAATGGCACTGTCAATTTTGGCCACCAAACCAAGACATTGTTCTTTAAGAAATAAAAGAGAAATAAGAAAAGAAAAAGCAATAAGTATATCTGAGGATTTATCTTTGAAAATTGCATTCTTCTCGAGTGGGACACTGGATCATTGCTGGGTAATAGGTAACTCTGTCGAGGCTATGAACGCCTACTGGCAATAGAGGCTCTACTTATGACAAATGAGTACACCAAAACTGATCTAACGAGATGCTTTTGTTTTATCTTTAGAACCAAGTAACGACTGACGTGAGTAAAATGACTAACTCTGAGAAGAAGATAATCAGAATAAAGATAGTTAGAACAAGATGTTGTTATTAATAAATAACACTATTTACGTTATATTTTGTACAATGTAGTTTCATTTCCAAAACCATCTCCATTTTAGAAGTTTTATAAAATTCAAAAAACCTTCAAAGATAACTGGTTCTTCCAAGTGAATCGCCAATTGTTGTGCTTATCAACAACCCCCCATTTACTAGTATTAGTAATAATATTAATAAATGGGGACCCTTCCAAAAAATCAAATCTTAGCACCTAGTCATGCCTTTTTATTTTTAGAATAAAATAAGATGTCAAAGCAGAACTTGCTAAATCATCGAAAACTCACCTTTTCATACTTTAAGCGTTTAAAACTTCATAAATGATGAATTTCTTAAATAAGCGCCACATGATCAAAACAACTTAAGAATAACTTTATATCCGGAAAGTCTTGAATATTAAAATAAACTTTGAAAAGACCCGCTTTTAGAAGATTATTCTCGCATCGCAAAATGATCGCGACATACCTTCCTTGTAAAAGTTACCCCATATCCGCAAAATGCGAAATCTTAAAAGACTCCTACAATCTTCTTGAATCGCAGTTTCAACCATGCGGCGCTACTCGATAAAGGATAAGCAGACATTGCGAAATGCGATAGCGTCCTGCATATCGCATCAACTCCCATGGCGGTAAGTCTCAACAAAAACAGGTGTTTGTGATATAGCGATTTGCGATATTGCGTAGCAAATCGAAAAATCGCTTTTATCACAACTCAAAGGGCTCACAGTTCTAGGAGAGTACTTCCCGACTTTCGATGTGAAGTTATGAATATTAAGTTAAGCATAATGATTCATTAGTGAACATTTATTAAAAGAACGATTAAATCAGTTGCGAAAGGCCATTTGATGCAAGTTGATATATTTTAAAGTGATTTAGAATTAAAGACCCTCCGTCACCTTATTTTTGTCCTTCTAATTATTATTTCTGCATTCACTATCATTTTTATCCTATTCTGCTCTCCGCTTGCAACTTTCAGGAAGAACACACAGAGCAGGACATCCGAAAAAATGGTGAAGAAAGGAAAGGCACCCACTTCTAAGAAGTCAGAAATGACACCCCTGTTTACAGATACTACTTGTAATCAGGATGCCGAGACATGCACATGGGAGACTATGTATCACCTATTAGAGGAAGAACAATCGAGAGTTATGGAAACAACAATTACAATTGATGGACGCGGTTCTTCTGATGCTTCTCCGACTGAACTTGCATGCTCATTCTTGCACCACATTGCTGCAAGACCAAAGATACTCCCTTATACTGACATGGTTAAGTGGATCATGGATGATGCGGGCATATCAAATAGATAATTCAAGACAGCAAGCCAAGAAGTCATAGGGTCGTTTACTCCAAACAACCTGAGACTCATGTACCATCTGCCAGAGCCGCAGGCCATTTACAACAGACAGTTTGTCAAGAAGTTCACCAAGGAAAATGAAGACTTGGAAGAATGCACAAAGAATTGGTCAAACAATGAATAAAGACTCAAGAAAGATAAAAATGGTATGTACGCCACCGGTTCTCTTAGTTCACCTTTCTGTTATGTTTCCACTATGTTATGTAGGTTGTTTGGTAAACCAGACATCAACAAATTCTCATCAGAATGGTTACCCCTAGTAGATGTAGCTTCCAATGCTACAATAATGAATTGGGCTCAAATCTTGTCAGATAACTTAGCCACTGCAATTTTAGAATACAGAATAAAAAGGAGTATTGCTTCGAGGGTTTACCCTCCATTTTTCATGAGCGCTTATGTTATGGATGCTATTTGTTTTGGTTCCAAATTCCCTATTATGGGATGGAAGTGGACTGTTCAAAATCCACTTACCATTCAAATATATCACAAAGTCATGTGGGAATCTAATTTCGTTCCACGTTTTTTCAAAATTTGTCACAGAGTTATGCTTCCAATTCACAAAAAAATTTACAACTGAGATGCCCCAAGGTTTTCCCAAGAAGCCGAGGTCGATATTCTCCTCGTAGCCAGATGGTTCGGGGAAGAATTATTCACATATATCAGAGTGTTCGACAGTATTGCCTTGCCCCATGTTCTACCTTTTTATGTCTTGGACAAACTAATGGCTAGAGAGATAGCCTATCGGACATGCAGTGAAGGAGGGATGATTAAGATATTGAAAGATTCCAAAAAGGGCATTTGGCCTAAATTTCCTGTAACATGTGGAGTATTTGATTGCATGACTTAGGACATGCTTTTAGAGAAGTTGACAATGTATTATCTTTGCAATTACCCAAATTCCCTGGAAGGCAATATGATCCTTTTGGTATTGTAAAATATTTTACCACAATGGATAAAATAAGGGTATTTACCCATGAAAAAGATCCCTTTGATGATGTTTTTCTACATAAAAACACCTTCAAAGAAGTGCAACATATGGCACAAATGCTTTTTAATCAAGAAGGTCTCCAAACATTTGATAATTATAGGACAACGAGGTTATCTAAGGTCCCATTGGACCAACTACTCATTGAGCAAGTAAGAGATCCTACTCGTAGTGTAAGCATAAGTGGAGACTCAAAAGGGAAATCCAAAACAAGTTCTGAAAATGAATCCGCAAAAAAATCTGGCGACCAACCTAAAAGAACATCAGAGAATGAACACAGCAAGAGCGAGGAGTCAATAAAAGACACAACCCAATCCACAACAAAGTCTGATCAGCAGACTTTGATTGTAAAACAAGCCGAAGCTTCAACTTCCCTTACAAAGGAAGCAAAGCCACCTATAATTGATTTAGAAGAAGAATGGGAAAATTTCAATAAGATACTCAACACAGAGGAACAAAACGCAGAGCCACCAACAAACCCACAAGAGACGACCGCAAAAATGGTAATAGAAAGAGCTATTAGTACTCAGGAAACAAAGCATATTCCCATTGCTCTCACATCTGAGATTGTATTAAGAATAGAGGAAATTCCTCCTCTAGATGTATTCTACAACCCTCAACATAAAGCCATCGTTAGAAGACAAAGAAAGAAAAGAAAGTTGGAATCTATGCTCACTCCTGAGGATTAACCTCTAGATGTTCTCTGGAAGGACCCATCTATAGATCCATCGGCTAATCTCACTAGACTCTCGCAGGTCACAGGAGCATATGCTTCAGCAACCATTGACAAAGCAGCAGAGGTGCAATTGCTGCTCAAAGAAAAAGAAGATAGGATTTTGTTATTAGAACAATAGTTATAGTAGGTCAGTATAAACCAACAAGCAGAAATGCAGTTGGCTGAGCTTCAACAAGAATTTCAGCAAATGCAGTTGGCACATCAGAGCAGTTTAGCTGGTAAAGAAGCATAGTTGCAGAGCATAACAAAATTGTATAAAGATGATCCCAAAATTGAACAGTTTGTCACAGAAGCACTTGGCCTCAATTCCCATCTTTTACAACAGAAATAACTATTATGCTAGAAGATTTCGCAGTACAATTCTCACTGCGAAATGAGCGATAACATAACCAACCAAGTTGTGGAATTACGACTGGAATATGATTCAATTTTTATGAAAGTTTTAGATTTCTTAAACTGGCAGAAATCTGAAGATGGGAAAAGAGCAGATATGCCCAAAATAAATGAATCGCATAAAGAAATATTATTTGTGAAATGGGATTCTAGGCTCAGAGAGGCAAAACAGGCAATGGAGGATGCGGCAGCAGCAACAAACAACATCATTGAATGTGTGAATGAAAATCTACAAAATGCTAATTTGGTAGCAGAAACCACCCCTGGCTTTCTTCCAAAAGCACAACAACTTCAAGCAGTATGGAAACAGGCAGCGGAGGAAAGGGCAGAGGCAATTAGACAAGTAAATAGGTTGAACTGGGAGACATACTGGCAATACCTAGTGAAACCACACAGCCAATGGATGACCCTGAAGTGCCTGATTACTTCCATTGAGAAAATAGTGCTAGCACTCACAAATGCCGTATTTGCAGGACAACTGAAAGCTGAAGTTGGACAACCGACACTCCTTAAATCTATGCTGAATATTTGCGATCTCAAGGACTAGATGCAGAATTAGTCATAGACATATTTTATTTTTGTTTTTGTTTATTTTAGCGTAAAATGAGGCAGGTCGTTTAAACCTCCTCATCTATTTTTGTAATTCCTATTTTTAAGTTTCAGAGATTAGTATTTAAACCCCTCTCATGCATTTAGAGAGGGGTCCAGAAATTATATCAAAAACATTCTTTAGAACGTGCATTTTCCCCCCACTGAGGGGGTTTTGGTAAAATTAATGGAATGAGATTTATTTTCCACTTGAGTTTAGCATCTTCTACTGAAATTGCACTTCTGTACTCTTAGTTGATGTTAAGTGATTTGAAGGTAGATCAATATTGCCGGAGCACATGAGTAGGAGGTATTATAAATGGTACTTCTATCTCTTAATGCTTTTTACTTGTGTATCAAGCAATAAATCATTTTCAGTTATTTATGTATGAAAATTTAAATTATTAGTTATCATTATTGCACTTTTGTATGATGATGATTTATTCATTATGTTGAATATATGAATGACTCTTTATGCGATATATCTCTCATATCGTTTCGGCTAACTTTTTATACGAAATGTTCATTATTAAATGGATTCTCTTCTTATCGTGATTGAATGATATTTTATCAATTATGTTCAGAAATCATTTTAGATCGCATATATAAACGTTACTCCCGGGATAGTTTTAAAATTAGATGTTTTCTTTGATTATGATAGATTGCATATGATAGTTAGAAGATAACTTAAGCTTAGAATAAGTATTCACCCTATAAAACCCAGAAAAGAAAAACATCATCCCATTAGCACAAACATCATAAATAGATTGGGAAACTGGTCCCGTCATCCCCAGTTGGAGCCACTATTCCAAATGGAAAAGGAGCTGTCCTAAGGTCCGGACTGGGTGGTTATCCCCCTTGTTGGAGTCCCAATTTTTCGAGCCTTCAACAGGTTTATGGATCTATAAGTTATTGTTTATTATATATGCACACAAACTATAATTATGCATAAAATAAAAAAACATTGAAATAAAATGCACAAACCAAAAATTAACATAAGGTACAACTTGGGAAACCCTTTCAAGAGAAACTCAGCTAGAAAGTGAGGTTTCTATGCTCTCTTTCTCTAAATGGAAATGGATGCAAGTACAAAGAAGTGAGGATTATGACCTATGGGCTGCTATAGTGCACAAATACTCTCTGTTTTATCCCTCCCTATCCACTTATGGCTACTCTATTCATCTACGGAACAAAATGCACTCGAATAAAATGGAACCTTGTTTCCTCTTAGTGGCCTGGTTATAACACAGTTTGATAGCCTACTAAAGGTTAAGTTTTACTCCTCCAACTCTTAACTAGAGTTATAATATGGACTCTTCTAAAGTATTCTTCATCATTATCACATGGCCAACCCCTTTCTCCATGAATAATGGGGGATGATGTAACATCCCCTCGAAATATTGTGTTCAAAATAGGAAGGTCAACTTCTAAGTGGCATATCTTTTGTATACAAACTCCAATTGAGATAATTCTTGCATTGTTGGAAATTTATTTATTTGTAGAAGAGAAAAAAAATGCTACATTTATGTGGAAAAGTTTTACACCTAAAAAAATTCCATTTAATGCTTCAAATTACTTCTCAAAGGTTTTATACCCCATGATCCATAAATTGTCATGGATATTCCACTGGACAATGTGTTACAACAGATGTGATAAAATTACACTTATAAATTCGAAAGCTGTACTATGGTGGTTTATTTCTCATTAGATTTATGGATCTATAAATTACTATTTATTTCAAATGCATGTAAGAATAGTTATGTAGAAAATAGAGAACATCGAAATAAAAACTCACAAACTAGAATTGGCATAAGATATATCCAAAGAAGCCATTTTGGGAGAAAACCCAGCTGGAAGGTGAGGTTGCTCTACTCTCTTTCTCTGAATAAAAAATGGTTGTAGGTACAAATAGTAAGGCGTATGGCCCATGGGCTACTACAATGCACAAATCCTCTCTGTGTGCTCACTCCCTATCCCTCATGGCTACTATGTTCATCTATGGAACAAAATGCACTTGAATAGAATGGAATCCCTTTTCATCTTAGTGGCTTGGTTATAACACAACCCAACAGCCTAATGGTGGTTAGGTTTGAATCCTTCAACTCTTAACTTGAGTTACAATATGGACTCTTCTAGAGTATTCTTCATTATGATCACATGCCTAACCTATTTTCAGTGAATAATGGGGGTTGGTGTGGCATCCTCTTGAATTATGACAGACAAAATAGGAAGGTCAACTTCTGAGTGGTATAAATTTTGCATACAAACTCATATTGAGGCAATTATTGTGCCATTGGAGAGGTCTTTGTGTGTAGACTAGGAAAAAAGAGTAAAGAAACAAAGTTTTACCCCCAAAAAAAGTCATTTGATGACTTAATTTGCATACCCCAATTTTCCAAATTGGGTCTCACCAATAAAAATGGTCAAGTGAGCTGAGTCCTCCCCTTTTTCCACTGTAAAAGCATTTATATGAATGAAAAACTATATAATGATCCAATTTGGATCAAACCTCCCCATTTTGGGAGGATTTTGGTCCCCAAAAGCTTCTACTAAATGAGATGAGGAATTTTTTCCTCCACATTATTTCAAATGCACCATTTGGCTTTGCTTGGAAGTTGTCCTTTCAACCCAATATGCGAAAGGGCATGCTTCCCATATCTTGTAGTTCTAGACCTCTTTTGCAAAAATGTATATTCTGTCAAATTTGCTTAAGCATATAGTGCCAAATCCTCCATAGAAGTGAGTACTTCTTTGTTAGGCTCCTATACTACTAGTGTAACCCCTTATTGTTATTAGTACAACCCCCTTATTATATTGATGTACCCATGTAGTGCCCATATTGTCACTATTGTGCCCCATAGAGGCCCACTATAGTTATATTGTGCCCTTAGATTATTATCTGTTACTCGGCTCTGATTACATATGACCCTTAGACTCCTAATAATATAGAAATGAAGGTATTTTCATGTTGGTATCATCAAGAATCTGTTCATTATGTAATTTCAAGGAGGTTGGCCCCTCGAAGAGGCTGAATTCTAAGGCGTGTCTCTTTTTCTATCTTTTGTGAACTGGTTTCATAAACATTTGGTATCAGAGCTTTGATTCTACGGTTTCGTTGGCTCCAAACAAGTCATCGTGCGCATTTGTCGCTATCACTTTTTTTCTGTGATGTTTCAGAAGTCACTAAAAAATACCCATTTGACGAAGAACTTTGGCGCTGAACTTTGGGGTCCAAATTTCAGAGCGTTTGCGGACATTTTCGGAAGATATGACTTTGAGGAAGTTGGTCTTTTTTGCAGAACTCCTGAATTAACATTCAAAACAGGTGACCTGGGGAAAATCATCATAACTTTCTCTCTGAGCATCGGATTGAAATTTCATAAGAAGGTACAGAAAGAGGACGGACTGTAGTTTTCATTTATATATTTTTCAAAGTCAAATGTTGAAATAGTGACACGTGGTATGTCGTACAAGTTAGCTCTACTGAATTAGTCTATAATCAAGTCATTGTGGGAGATTTGGCTTAACTCTTCATTGGAGAATCCAATTGGGGTCAGACTGGTGGCATTGGAAAGAGGACACAGAGGACGAATATAGGTCATAGTTTCAGAGCTTAAAGATCTGAAAGTACAAAGTTACAGTCATTTCAAGATTGAGCTCCTAAAATCAAGAAAAAGCAAGATGAAGAAGTTTGATGGCAAGGATCCGGTAAATTGGATACGTCGGATGGAGCAATATTTTGATCTACATGGTGTACCACTGTTACAAAAGGTATGTATTGCATCTTCATATTTAGAACCAGATCAATTTTTATGGTATAAAGGGCTTTGTTCTCGTAAAAGACTTGTTACATGGTCAATTTTCACGGAGGAAATGATAGCACATTATGAGGATACAAAGAGCAACACCTTCTTTAGAGCAACACCACAACAATTGGGAAGAGTAAAAGGGCTTTGTGACATAGTGGAAAGCAAAATTATGAAGCATACCCTTCACAACTATAAAGATGGAAGTGTTGTTTCTCCTAGCCTTCCACAACCTACAAGGGTTACACCACAACAATTGGAAGAAAAAAGAGAAAAAGGGCTTGTTACAATTGTGATAGCAAATGCACTAAAGGTCATAAGTGTGCTGAGAATAAATTATTTTACATAGAGTATGAAGAGGAGGAAGAAAAGGATCAAGAAGCATCAAAAGAAGAGGATATTTCCAGGACCCAACCCTAGAGAAAGAAGAAATGAATCAGACCTTATCTTGTAAAGCATTGGCAAGAATTATCACTCCTCAAACTCTCAAGATAGAAGGACATATCAAGAAGAAAAAGGTGCAAGAAGTGAAAGATAACATCGAGAAAGAAGAAATGAATCCAACCATATCTTGTAATTCATTGGTCGAAATTACCACTCCTCAAACTATCAAGATAGAAGGACATATCAAGAAGAAAAATGTTCAAGAAGTGAAGCTCACATCGAGCATCAAGAAATGAATCCGACCATATCTTGTAAAGGATTGGAAGAAATTACCACTCCCCAAACTCTAGAGATAGAAGGACATATCAAGAATAAAAAGGTCCAAGCAGTGAAAGATCACATCGAGCATCGACAACAAGTTCTCCAACTTTAAAGGATAACGCCACTTCGGTGCAAAATCAAACGAAACAACAAGTAGATCAACATCATAGTGAAAAATGTTTTGATGTAGGGTGATGGGTATTTTTACTGCTACATCTCAAGCAAGCTATTTATGAGAAGGAAATGTTGGCAATACTACATGCACTTAAAAATTGGCGACCTTACCGAATGGGAAGACTCTTCAAGGATGAGGATGTGGAAGCATTGTTTTGTGCTATTTCTATTATCCAACCAGATTGGATAAACGAAGCAAGGATGAATGGAAGAAGGACGAAGAAGTATGGCCACTTATTCAAAAGTTGCAAAAGATCCCAATTCAAACAATATTGCCAAAAATTGAAGAGGAAGGAAAAATCATATTGGAACCTGGAGCAGTCACAAA
>APFE031081820.1:0-12588 GCA_000404065.3 Pinus taeda | reverse complement strand
AAGGGAAGACCATTAAATTGATCTTTGCCCTTAAGTTTATTTCTATTGCTAATTCCCTTAATATTTAATAATAAAAGAACATGGGTACTGTCAATTATTTGACAAGGCCCATATCCATATTTTTTCTATTGCTAATTCCCTTAATATTTAGTAATCAAAAGAACATGGGTACTGTCAATTATTTGACAAGGCCCATATCCATATGATCACAAAATATTGAGAGAAACAGTAATAGACAAAAATACCTGGTATTTGCATCCATGGTTATGAATCTACAATGTATGATAGATTCTTCATCCAATATATTAAAACCTGAATGTAAAAAAAAACCATTGAATTGGTATTTGCAGTCTATGTACGTTTATGAATCTATCATGGATTCATTCAACATAATAAATTCAATGGAATGAGCAAACGGAGGTACCTCTGGTGAGAACATTCCAAAATGCCTGGGTGGGGACTCGGCCCCAAAGTCTGATCCGCTGGCTGCCTCGATGTAACTTCCGAATTTAGTGATACCCACAACTTCTATCAGCGAAACCTCCACGGGGTTCGGGGAGGGAACGAAGATCCCATTCATTGGATTGTCTGCCATACCCTGCCCCACCGCAGGCAGATCGAGCACCACTGGAATTTTCATTGCCCTCAGATGTTCTGCAGGTCCGACCCCGCTCAGCATCAGCAGTTGCGGGCTTCCCAGAGCCCCTGCAGAAATTATAATCTCGCTTCCTAAAACCCTCTTCAAATAAGCAGTGTGTTTTACCCCATTTTTATCTGTATATATAACACCATATGCCAGAGGCTTTGTCATTCCTGCACAAAACCATATAGTAGCTTAAAGCAGAGGTTATAATCATTGATGTTATTTCAAATTCCTAGCAGATTAGGTTTATCTAAAATGCGAATGCTACATTTCAAGATGTTAAAAGAGCCTGAGCTTATTTCAGTATGTTATAATGCCCGAGCTTATGTTAATGGCAGATTAGCATTTAGCATGTTATACTGCCTGAGCTTCTGTTATTGGCACGAGCTTATTGCACGATGGTTTTTCCAATAAGAAAAAACAAACATTTTTTCTATTAATATTAAAAGATGTTTATATATATATATATTTCTAGTTAAATATATATATTATATTATATATATTTATATTAGTTGGAGATCTTCTCATGTATCTCAAATCCTTTTTTTTTAAAAGGAAAACAGTAACTGTTTTCTACTCCTCAGATGTATAACCTTATTTTTAATGAAATGACATGTGCACTTTCCTGACATGTTACTTTCCTCCCTTATCTTTAAAGGTTAAATATTCTGAAAAAAGGACTTTTTAAACAAAATTTCTGCAAAAGAAAGAAACTAATTTGTATAGATAAAATTAACTGATATTGAGAAAAATTAAGCTAGGTTAATATTTCCTAGAAAAATTAAGCTAGGTTAATATTTCCTAAATCATAGTGAGCTTCTTGCATGATGTTATAATGACTCAATTTATGTTAATGGCAGATTATCAATTGACTGTTTCATTTTATAGGTTGAACTTATTTAAATTGCAGATTTCTATAATGGGCGCATACTTATGAGCATGCATTCTTATGTAAATTGCAGATTAAGGAAATATTTCAGGATTTGACTATTAAGAGAGGGGCCAAAGATTAAGCTCTCTCTTTATAGTCACTTTCCAGGACATTGCTTGCATTTACAATAAGTTTAAGACTTATAAGCTCATCAAGCTTATATATATTAAAGAATAGTCTCTTCTATTAGCAAGTAGTCAAACAATTATTTGTTAGTTCCATTCCAATTAGCTATTTATATAAAGTTAAATTTAGCAACTACGAAACATACATATGTGAGCTAAGATTAACATATCTATTCTTAATAGTCTTGAGTCTATTTAATCATACAGCTTCAAGAATTAAATAAATGCAATTTACTCATATCAAATGTGTTTCTTCATTCTTTGGACCTCTTTGTAAATCTTTTCAATGTGGATGACAGATGCAGGCATCTTTGAATGCAAAAATATTGCAATCCATATAAGCTCATATTATTATAGCAATCTAAGATAAGTTCACACTATAATAACATCCTATGATGGAAAACACATGAACAAATTCAATTCTATGCCAGTTGGATGCCAGAATTTGCAATAGCAGACTATCAAACTATTTTGAGCCTATTAAATTGTGTTGGCTTTGAATGTAGAACTTGGGAATGTTTCAGATTTGATAGATAGGAGCAATGTCAAACAATTGATCTGACTCCTACTCTTAAGATTCCAAAATATTCCCAACATCTACAACTATCAAACTATGTTGAGCATATTAAATTGTGTTGCTTTTGATTGTAAAACTTGAAAATATTTTAGATTTGATGAATAAAAACAACGTCAAACAATTGACCTCCCTCCTACTTCTAAGATCCCAAAACATTCCCAACACCTACAACTATCAAATTATGTTGAGCCTATTAAATTGTGTCGATACTGATTATAGAACTGAGAAATATTTCAAATTTAATAGATAAGAACAAAATCAAACAATTGAACTCACTTCTACTCCTAAGATTCCAAATCAAAATCTACCATTTTGTTAAATTGGAAAAACTGAATCATGCTTCATAACAGATAGTCATACTTACGATATCCCTCATCCTTATGATTGTCATGACTATCCGACTATGTCATGCGTAAAATCTATCCGATTATGTCATGCTTGTTAGCAATAGTTTAGAATATTAAAAAACATATTCAGAAGATACATTTTATATTACCTTTTGAGGAGAAAAGCACACGGTTAACGGTTGCATGCAGAAGGACCGTTAGCTTCTGAGGATCTGCATACTCGAGTAAGTCAGCTGCAGTGTGCCTGTTGCCATCATCGTCGAAAATAGTGCCGCCAATCTTGGTACCATAGATATGATCATAAGTGAAGCCATTATAGGGAGTCACCCCTACATCCACAAGTGCATCTCGCACCGCAGATTGCCACTGCCTGAGACGTGGCCAGTGGGCAACTATTCGTTCTACCCATGGATACGATTCGTTCACGAGTTCGCCATCCCATCCCGCGTCCTGCACGTAATCCGGGCTGGCCCTCGTATAAAATCCTGCGTTCAGACAACTACCCCCTCCCAGAACCCGAGCCCTGGAGTTGATCACACCGTCTTCGGATATAAAACTTTGGGACGGTGAAGAGGGCGAGTAATCCCCTAGGGTTTTGGCGAAATTCTCCATCCTTGAGATGTTGCTGTTTCCATAAGGGCTTCCTCCTCTTTCCAACAGTAATACATTGAAGTTCTGCGAGAGCGTTGCTGCTAAGGGGCAACCTGCTGTGCCTCCTCCAACGATTATATAATCAAAATGTGACGTGAGTGGCGATTCGGAGGCATTCCTCATGAATGTGTAAGATGGAGCTGTTTGTGTCCAAACAAATCAACAAAAAATCAAACTCGATTATGATCGTATTTGTAATGGAAACGAAATTAGTGTGAGACATTATTTAAGCACTATGTTTAGGTATTCAATTCAATATAAAGAGTATTGGTATTCAATTTAATGAGTGGAAGAAATGTATTTTTTCAACCTAATTTTTTTTTTTTTTTTTTTTATAGGATCTAATTCAATAGATGAAGATATAGAGTGTAAAAAATGTATGTTCCAATGTATTTTTTTAAATTATTATATTAAAAATTTGGTTAGTTTCTAATTTAGAAGTGAGTTGTAGTTGATTAGGTTAATTTGTGAGTTGTAATTGATTAGGCTAATTATTTTAGAGGTTGTTATGGTTATTTTTTTTTAATGAATTTTATCATTTTATTTAATAATTTATTAGTTTATAGTCTACCATGTTTTAGATAGATGATGATCATGCTCTATTAAGGCACTTCTTGATGTGAAGTTATTGGTTCAATTCCCTGCCTCTATTAGATTGAGTAATATATTGGACATGATAAAAATATAGTCCTACCAAGCTTACAAAAAAAAAGTTTACTAATTTATATAATTCAAAAAATTGTAATGATGTAAATAAGCTTTTAAAATATTATAGAAATCCAAAAAATTATGGTTGTTATAAATTTTTAAATATTATTATGTAGATTATAAATATATTAAATTGATTGTATTTATTTTAGTAATTAAGAATAATGTTTATTATTTTCTTATGAAATTTAATTTTAGTTACCAATATATTTTATAATGATTTTGAAGATTGAAATATGAAAAATATCTCAACTTTACTTAAATTATTATTTAAAGTACTATAAAATGAATGGAGAAATTAAAGCTAATTAATTAAAGATATCACCATAAACTCATAGAGTTTGCATCCATCACTATTAATTTAAAATATTGATTCTAGAGATGAACAAAAAAACCAAAACCCTTCCTATTAAAAACAATATATAATATAAATATAATCAAATACACCATTTCATCTCTTACCATAGTATGAAAAGTAAAAAAAATATACTTATATTTATATTGTTAATTTATAATACTTTTATAAATTATTAAAAAATAAATACTTATAATATTATATATTTCTTAATATACAATATAATATTATTAACATCTTAATACCAGAGAAAATTATAATACACCTTTCAAAACATGACAACCTTCATAAATCTACACCTCATCTGAGAAATAAAAAAAGAAGTGTTTGTATAAAAATCAGGAGAGAATGAATAGGCTCACTCACAAAAATACACATTTTAATTTATCTTAAATTAACACAAATTTATTTTTATTTTAATAATTTCTGAACACAAGCCTTCTGCTTAAAACAATTTTACTTTTATTTTAATAATTTCTAAACACAAACCTTCTACTAAAAACTTTACTTTTACCTTATTTATCTCATAATTTATCTAGAATGAGAGCAAAGTAGACCTAGATCTTCCACGCCCTGTTTGCAAAATGGACCTGACAGTGCTAAATTTAGTCCACTGCTGCTGTAATCACAACACAATATTGCATACTAAAGGTGCAGGCTTTATAATTTTCAACACAATCACATTATACTTAGACCTAGAATAAAAACATCTCTACCATCTAGGTTAATCTATAATCTATTACATGGTTATTTTAGTTCATATAGTTCATAGTTATTTTTATGGTAGATTTTGAAAATATTTTGGTTATTATATATTTTTATGGTAGATAGTTAAAAATTACTCAAATGATTAATTTGATTGTTATCTATCAAATTCCTAAATATTTATGTTCTTATTCATCACATTCTTAAATATTCCTAACTTAAATAAAATAAAACATGTATACATAACCGAGCAATCAGCTATTCTATGTACTCTGTTGCAAAGCTTAGTACGTAGTATCGATTACAAATCCTAGACAGATTCTACAACAGTGGCGATAAGAAAGTTTGCAGAATTAAGAGCACAAAACGCAAAAACCCGTTAATAACGAATCCTGACTAAGGCAACCAGAGATCGAACTCATCATTTTTTCAACTGAATGAAGACGATGATAAATTAGTGAGTATGAATTCGACCTTTCTCTGAATAGCAAACACGAGTGATGCATAAAATTCCAAAGAGAGCAAGAATGATCTTCAATCCAACGGCCGCCATCTCTTTGTCCCGAGCAATTATACAAACCCTAATAAGCCAACGTCCACGTCCTTCACATGAAAAAGTTTATCCGCTGCAATCGCTCCTGCACATAACCCTTTGGCATCAAGAAAAAACGAATAGAAAGATTAATTTAACAAACAAAAACGGGCAAAACATCGGAGATTTAATATGCATACAAAGGCCATGAAGGCCTGCACGCATTATGTGTGAACCCAATACCTTGGATGGCATGCTATTCGCTAAAATTCTGTGGTCCTGCCATCAACATCACCAATGCAATGCCACTGAATTTCTGAGGACTCCACTGATTCTCCACTTAAAAAGTGTTTCTAGTCGCCTAATACCAGGAGAAACGCAACCCCTGTGACCTCCGGATGCGGAACGTTTGCAACTTAGACCAACTTTTTGGGATTTTGTTGCTGCACGGCTCTAAGAACCAGATTCTGCGCAAGATCGATGACAAAACTATGTACTGGTCGATCAACGAAAAGAAGCCACAACTATGATGGGTGGGCATACAGAGATGGTTTCTATCTTACATTTCTCCATCTGCTTTAGTGGATAGATTGTGATGTAACAATTTCTTTTTCATTTGTTTTTTTATCGAATTTGGTGATCTAGTAAATTCGAATTTGGTGGTCTAGTAAATCAGAATTTTAAATAAACATGATCACAAAATAGTGGATAGATGGCGATGTAACCATTTTTATTTTCTTTCTAGAATTGCTTAATCTAATAAATTAGAATTTAACCCATGGAATTCTATTTTTAATTTATATTTTGAATTAGGTTGAATTTAGATTTTGGCTAGTCTGAATATTGGATTGTGATACCTTAGTCTAGGTTATGGCTAGTCTCATTATTGGATTGGGATAGTTTAGTTTAAGTGGGTGCTATTGGATTGTGATACTTTAGTCTAGGTTATGGCTAGTCTCATTATTGGATTGGGATAGTTTAGTTTAAGTGGGTGCTAGTTTCAAAACTGGATGAGATAGTTTAATAGTATAGGTGACAATTTCACTCTGAAAATGAGATAGTTTAACAGTATAAGTGACAATTTCACTTTGAAAATATAGATTTTTAGAGTGTGTTTTTGGAAGTTATGGTTGTTAAATTATAGAATTTTTTCTATCTTCAAAATCTAAATCATTAAAAAATAACATTTAGTTTAATTCTCCAAAAATAATTCCCATCTTAAACCCTTTCCCATCTAATTTAAAACCATTAACCAGATAAAAACTAAAAACTAAATTAATCCCCACCTTATAAATTAACTTTAAATTTAAACCATCACCAATATCTTAAAATATTAAAGTATTAACATCTTTTTAATCGGATCATACTTAAAAAATTAAAGTATTAATATCCTTTTAATGGGTTGGCTCAAAAAATGTACAAATGCTTGCAGCCATTGACCTAAGTAATTTAGATGTAACAGTTTCCATATTACAACATTCGTGGACATCAACATTAGGTGGTTTTTGTAAAAATAGTTTCACAATTAAGAACACCATTGAAGCACCAACAACATAAGTATTTTAGATGTACGAGTGTCCATCTTACTAGACTCGTGGACATCAACATTGACTCGTTTTTGTGAAGGTAGTTTCACAATTAAGAGCACCATTGAAGATTCGGATACTTAGTTTTGGTAGGTAAATGTTACTTAATTGATGGTATAGGTATCAATTACTAAAATTTATATTATAGAAATAAATTTATGGGTAATTTATAGGTATCAATTAATATAATTTATATGAGAGAAATAATGGAATTTATTTAGTATGAGGGATGGATGATTGAAGATGTGTGATATTAAGCATAATGGAATTTACTTAGTATTAGGGATAGATGATTGAAGATACGTGATATTAAGTATGATTAATAATAATAATTTAAAATTTTTTAAACTAATTATAATGAGAAGTTAGTGTAAAAATAAAAATTTGAATGTTTTAGTGGTTTTATGAGATTAGTTACATTAATATGTATGAGAATTTTAATATTGGAAAACACTCCATATTAACTTATTTTATTATATCACAACTTATTTTATTATGTCACAAAATTTTGTGAGTAACACTTATATGACTATGGTCCTGGAGTATGCCCTAAAATTACTTCTTTTTAGTTAAGAGCTAGTCTTTTTTGGACTTAAGGAAACATGTTAACTGCCTAAGACTTAGAGTCATCTAGCAGGAGTGAAACTCTGCTCCTTAAGAACCACCAGCTAATTAAGGTGGCATGGTTTTCCTTGAATAAGGATAATGACTCAGTCTGCATTAATTCAGTTAGAGATAACTATCCTCACTACTGGTTTAACAACTGAATTATGACAAATTTTCCTGAATTATTAAAAAAAATTAATCACGACAAGGCTAATATCTAAAATGTATATCCCTATTAAGAGACTCGAAATCGACATTAAATGGTTGTTGTAAAAGTAGTTTCACAATTAAGAGCACCGATACTCAGACTCGTGGACATCGACATTAAATGGTTGTTGTAAACGTAGTTACACAATTAAGAGCACCGTTGAAGATTTGGAGTCATACCAAGATGTATCAGTGTCCATATTAAGAGGCTCCTGGACATCATTAACTGGCCTTTGCTAAGGTGGTTTAACAATGAAGAGTACCGTTGAAGATTTGGAGTAATATTTAGATGTCTCAACGTCCCTATTACGAGACTGGTGGTCTGTGGACATCAACGTTTACTGTTTTTTGTAAAGGTAATTTCACAATTAAGAGCACCATTGAAGATTTGGATATTTAGCTTGCGTAGGTGGCTTTCACATAATTTATAAGCGTCGATTAACAGATTTTTATAATGGAATTAAATGTAATTTATTGCTGGTAGTTTCACAGTTAAGAGCACCATTGAAGATTTGGATATTTAGGTAGCGTAGGTGGTTTTCACATAATTTAGAAGTGTCGGTTAACAGATTTTATATAATAGAATTAAATGGAATTTATTGCCTTCATGGGATGGATGGTTTGAATATGTGTAATATTAATAATTTTATAATTCTCAAATCAATTATAATGACAAGGTAGTGTCAATGAAAAATCTGAATGCTTTAGTTTGTGTAGAATATTATATATAATTTTTTTGATATTGAAAATAATTTATATTAATATTTTTATTATATCAATTATTTATATTTAAAATATGTTTTATTTTTTAAATCTATTTAACGACCAAGTATGTTAAAAGAAAAATCTAAATGTTTAGTTTTTTATAATATCTTTTTAATAATTTATATATAGTATGATGTATTGATATTGAAATAATTTCATATTAACATATTTTAATATATCAAATTATTTATGTTTTATGAATATGAAGAAAAAATAACTATATAATTGGTATATTATGTAATATGAAAAAACTATTACAAATGTGGTATCAACAGAAAATAAGTATATTAAAAATAAACATTGTGCATATATCTAATGTAAAATTGAGAGGAAGTACTAGAGCTTTTTATTACTATAGGGAATATTAATAACCAAAACATATTATATTTTTAACAAATGGTGTATTGGTTGCAATAATGTTTTTAGGCTTTGATGTTCGAGATCCAATCTTGCAAGTTTCGACGATTTCAGAGGGAGCCTCTGGTTTGAAACTTCTAGCAAGCTTTCCCAATGCCCGCTGCGGAGCCCCACTCCCCCCACCCCCTCTAGATTCCTCTGTTGATGTCGCTTTCAAGTCGTTGGTGGCCTCCCTCTCAAAGCATGTGGGACTTGCTGTTGCTTCCAAGTTTGTCAAGTGGAACATTGAGGTTAAAGACATCTCCCTACCAGATCGCACCTCCCTAGCTTACACCGAGAGAACGTTAATTGGGAAATTCATAGGTATGTGGCCCTCCCCTAGATCGATGGAAGCCTCGAACCCCATGATGAAGGGTGAGATTGGCCTCTCTACTGTTAGCAATGGTTTTTTCATCTTCTTATTTGAAAACAAGGAGGATAAGGAGGTTGTATTTTGTAATGGAGCATATTTCTTTGGCTCGAGAGGCATGTATTTAAACAAATGGACTCTAGGTTTTAACCCTGATGAGGACATACCTACTGCCATTCCTATTTGGGTCAAGCTCCTACATCTCCCTATCTCATGTTGGAGTGACGATTTCCTTCAAGGTATTGGTAATGAAGTGGGGAAATACTTGGATAAGTTTGAAACAAAAGGCTCACAATTTTCCTGTGCTAAATCCCGTGTAGAAGTAAACTTGGAGAAGGGACTATTGACTAAAATTAACCTAAACTTAGGGGAATGGAAACACATATAAGTCTTGGACTATGAACAAATCCCATTTAAATGCACACACTATCATGACTATTGTCACTTTGCCAGAGATTGCACCAAAGCTCAAAATGAAAAAAGTTTGGATGCCCTCGCAAAAACCTAAAAGAGCTCTAAAAGGTAAAGGTTCGATGTCAAAACCAAGTGGTATGGTGGTAAACAATATGGCTCTCTCCCCCTCGAATCCTTTCAAAGTGTTGAGTGATGAAGACGTGGAGTTGGAAGCTCCCCCTTAGACAAATATTGAGGAGAATATGAAAATAGGAGAAGGAGAACTAGTAGTGGAAAGTATCCTGAAGGAGGATAGAGGTGAAGCTACTCTGCCAAAGTATGTTCCTGTCACTAATGCACCCCCAAGTAGCCTGCTCAAAGGTTCAGATCGTGTTGTCACCCAGAATTTATCCCAAACCCTTTCCTAGGCTGATGATTACAGTAGCCAGGAAACTGACACCACTAAGAAAATAGGGAGACCAAACAAAAGGACACAGAGAGAAAGAGAATAAGGACTAAATAAAAAATCGGGGAATCAAACAATCATCTTAGAAATTTTTAAAGGGAAAAATATAAACAAAGAAGGAAAGGATGGTGGTCGTTCCCCCTCCATCCACAAGTAATGAAAGTAATTTCTTAGAAGATAAGGGGGTAGGAAACCCTGCTAAAACCCTAGCAGTTAGAGATATAATCAAACAAGAATCTCCATCAGTAGTATTTCTTCAAGAAACAAAGTTAGAAGAAGTGGAGGCTATGAAAGCAGTTGGAATTTTTTGGAGAGAGAGCTCAGGGTCAACACAGTCCTCAAGGGGAGCTTCAGGAGGGCTAGGCATATTTTGGTTGAACATGAATTTACTTTGGTTGAAGAAATTAAGACAAAATCTTGGATTATGGTCCTTTTGGAGGAAAAGGACACAGGGGAAATAATTCCCCTCATAAATATCTATGGTCCAGTGCTATATAACGATAAGGAAAAATTCTGGGCCTCATTAAAGGTGATAAAGGAAAGGAATTACCACACCAATAGTATAATGGGAGGGGATTTCAATACAGTTCTAGATGTGAGAGAAACAAGAGGTGGGTCTGCGATCCGGGATCCCTTTAGAGATAGAGTGGAGGAACTAATGGAATGATTGGACCTAATTGAGATCAAACCAAAGATCGAAAAATACACTTGGTCTAATAGAAGGTCTAGAGCTCATTATATTTTTGCTCACCTGGATAGGTTTTTGTTGCATAGCAACTGGCTTCTCAATTGTTTGGAAAGCTCTTTGTCTATTGAATATCAGGGAGACTCTAATCATCACCCTATCATGATTTCATTGGAAAAGATTGAAAATCTTGGGTCTTTGCCTTTCAAATTCAATGTAGATTCATGCCAATATGAAGAGGTTGGGACCAGGGCTCACCCAACTATGTTTGGGAATCTAAGCTAAAAAACATCAAAAAAGAACAGAGGAAATGACTTAAAGAGAAATATTAGCCCCCAAGGAAAAAAAGAAGACAGAAACTCCAAGAATTAGAAGAACATTACAATAGGATGGAAAATATCCATATCAAAGAATCACATATTCAAAGGGAAAAAGATCTTTCCACTCAGTATTTAATCTTAGTAGGCAAGAGGAAAATTTGTGGAGCATTAAATCTCAAAGTCTTTCGTTGAAAGCTGGGGACTCTAGCACTTCCTACTTCCACAAACAAACAATGGCTTGAGAGAACATGAATAGAACCAAGGAAATAAAGGTAGTGGGTGGGAAAACAATCAGCACCTCAACATAAATCAAATTGGAGGCATATAATCACTTTAAATCTCTTCTCAGCATGGAGTGCATTCCCTTATAAGGTGCCACTGATTTTCTTTGGGAATTTCCCTAGGTTGTCTCCCTGCCTTCTAATGTATCTCCCACTAGTGAAATTTTAGAATATGAAGTTCAAAATGTGATTTGGAATTTGGAAGCTGAGAAGGCTCCAGGTGCAGATGATTTCTCTATTATTTTTTATCGTATATTTTGGAGTGTCATAAAAAAAGATATCATTAAGATGTTGAATTATAGCAGAGTTAAAAAGAAATTGGGGGGTTGCACTAACTCTTCCTTTCTCGCTCTGATTCCAAAAGAGGCTAATCTCGCCACCTTCTCCAGATTCCGCTCTATCTCACTTTACAATTCTTCCTATAAAATCTTGACGAAAATCATTGCCTCTAGAATCAAAACCCTACTCCCCTCCATAATTTCCGAGAACCAAGGTGGGTGCATGCATCATCAGAACATCATAGATAATATCATCCTGGTGCAAGAAGCAATGCATTCTAGAAAAGAAGAGGGAGAAGTTGTAATGATCATCAAATTGGATATGGCAAATGAGTTTGACTCGGTAAATCACTCCTTCCTCTTCCTCATCATGGAAAATTTAGGATTTAGTAATGAATTCATCTCTTGGATTAAAGCTTGTATTGGTTCACCCTAGATCGCCCCTCTTATCAATGGTCGGCCTACCCCCTTCTTCATTGCTTGTAGTCTTCATCAAGGTTGCCTTCTCTTGCCTCTTCTTTATATAATTATGGCTAAAGATCTAAGTAGTAATTTAGAAGTTGGGGGACTGGATGGTTCCCTCCCGAGTCTTAATATTGCAAGAAATTTCAGAGGAATTAATCACTCTCAGCTTACCGATGACACTCTTCTGATTGGAGGA
>APFE031081815.1:10421-57331 GCA_000404065.3 Pinus taeda | reverse complement strand
GGAAAGCATCAGATTTGTTCTTCAATAAATAAACCCAACACATTCTGGTGTAGTCATCAATAAATGTCATGATATATTTATTTCCATTTGCAGAAGGAACGAGCATTGGACCACATAATTCTGAATGAATAAGTTCAAGCTTCCTATGTGCTCTTGAATGTGAGTCATGAAATGACTATTTGCTATGTTTTCCTAGAATGCAAGCATCACATTGCTTAAGTTTTCTAGGAATTGTAGGCAAACCAGCAACACCATTTTTCTTCAATAAACGGAGACTGTCATAGTTTAAATGTCCAAATCTAGCATGCCATAATAACCTTGATGGAAGTGTACCTTCTTCATGATGAGAAATATATGAGAAATGTTGTGCATGAGCAGATGTTCATTGCAGTTTGAAAAGTCTTTCTTCTTCTATTCCCCTCATGACAAGTGAGTGATCAGATTCTTTTCTCACCTCAAGCTTGTCATCAAACATATGAATGGAGTGACCTTGCTGGCGGATGTGGACCAAGGACAGCAAGTTTCTCTTGAGCTGTGGGAGATATAAAACATGATCAAGAAGAAAGTCTAGGAGACCAGGCAGTTTAAGCCTGATTGTGCCAAGCCCTGATGGCTTGATTTTTGACTGATCTGCAAAGTAAACTACTCCATCAACATTGTCAGTGAAATCTTCAAAAAAATCTTTTCTATGAGTCATGTGACAGGTTGCTCTTGAATCAAGTAGCCAATCATTTTTCCAGGAAGCAAGTGAAGTATTAAACAAATCTTCATTACTCCAATGTTACATTGTGCCTCAACATAGTGAGCGGATTCAGGTGCTTTACCTTTGTCTGTATCATCAGTTTTACCTTTCTGTTGGTTTCTTCTCTGCTCAATTTTGTCCCATGGTAGCTTGCATGTAGTGGCATCATGTGATCCATTTCTTTTGCAGCGAATACAATGTAAATCTGCCTTTTCTCCTTGAGAATGTCTGCCCCCCTGCCTCTGAAGTATCTTCCTCTTCCTCTTCGTCCACCTCTTCCTCTTGTAGAATCTTGAGCAGGATACTTTTCTTTATGAGCCAGGCATACAGTCTCTTCAGAAGATTTAGGGACTGTCTTCTTTCCAAAGGCTTTTTCTCTTTCAGCAAACTTTTTCACAAGAGAGTCAAAGGTTATATCCTTGAGATTTCCATTTGCTTGCAAAGACTCAAGATAATTGGAGTATGTAGGATATAGTGCCTTGAGAAAATCAATAAGAGATATATCCAGCTCAACTTTAGTGGATTTGATATCATGCACTATAGATTTTATTTCAGATGCAAGAGCAAGAGGATCATTATTTTGCAGTTCAAGAGTGAAGAGTTTAATCATAAGTTGGACGACTTCAAGTGCAAAATGTGAGTCATAGAGCTCTTTCAGCTTTTGTAAGGCTTCAAAGGCAGTTGAATATGTTGAAATGTGGCGACTCACCTCCTTATTTACAGATGTTGCGATTAATGCATACGCTTTGTTGTTCTTGTTTTCCTAGATGGCGAGCTCTTTTTCTGATGTAGGCTTTTCTGGGTCACTGTCTCCTTCTCCGACACACACTCCTTTCCACAGCTCATTGAAAATGAGGGTGTGTTGTACCATCCGGGACCAGTCAGGATAGTTCTCCTTGCCAGTGAGAACTATTCCAATCATAGAGATGATTGAGTGCATTTTGTAAAAGGTTACTTCTGCTGATATAAAAAACTTTTGCCGATATATTAATACTTCTGATGGCGAAAAAAAAAATTCTCTTAAAAAACTTTTGCTGCTAAAAAAAAATTCTGATATGAAAATGTATTCATCCAAAATCTGAGCAGGGATAGAATTCTGCTATGCCATTTATATATCATTCATCATTGAAACAAATATTGATCACCATATATATCACTGAAATAACATTTTTAGCACTTTTGAAAAAAACTCTATCACCGTATCATAGCTATCACCGATCAAGATTTAACGCTTTATGCTGCTCTTGATTCTTTAGATAATCAACCAAAGATTCAGCGTAAACTTCATTACGCTTTCCTAAAACAAGCTCCAGCAATTGGAAAACACTTACAATGTCCGGACTCTTTTGTTTTGTCCGATGAAAAATTGGTTTAAGTGGCGCAAAAAAAATGGAACGCACGGATTTGCAATGTAAAATTCTTAAAATAGCTCGTTCAAAGATGATGTGTAATAAAACCCTAGGCCTGATGCATTGAAAGCCCAGTTCTGACCACCCCTCATTGAGCAAATTTACAAGGATGGGAAGGTACCTTGCAGATGGGATCCATTTCTGAAGGCGATGACAATTCACTCTGCTCTTCCATTTAATCTCTGGCAACCGCGGATCGAGTCGCACCAACGCTCCCAGAAAGCACAGAGATGAGACGTGATGCAATACGATGCGATGGCTTTGTTTTAATAATAAAGAGAATGAAATGGTTGCTGGTTTTCTATATCCGGTATCCCATGCCCACCGGCTTCTTAATGCAAGGTGCTGGATCGGCCGAATCGCACCAGCGTGACATCTTCCACCGCCATAAAAACTATCGAAACTCCATCTCCCAAATTCGAGGAAGAGCGGACTGTACGTGTTACCATAGCAGACAGCGCCAGCAGAGGAGTCAGGTACAACAGACAGCCAGTAGATGAGTCAGGTATGCGTTACCATGTCAAAAAATTAGGTATGCAGTCTTCAGGCAAGGAGGCGTTCTTTCAGAAATGGGACAGAGAGGAGCAGAGAGCAGGCAGTGGACAGGAGTTACAAGGGACACCTAAAAAAGGAACCTGGGACCTGTGCTTAGATACCATGTCAGGCCAAGAGTAACTCCAGACAAACTAATGTGTTTATTCATTTAACTAGCTATCTAATATATACATGAATGTGATTGTTCAGTTCATCTTCTCGATGACTGTTCACATTCAGTTCCCCAATCACTGAGGATTAGGTGTCAACACGTCCAACCGTTCCAGACAATCAGAGATATTGGCAAGTGTTCCAAGATGATGACGAGATTGATGATTTTCTGCAAAACAAAGGCAAGTTTAAAGAGACCTCAATTGATGAAGAGAATGATGATGGAAAAGGCAATGGTACAGATGAAATGCAGATCAATGAAATCCACGTGTTGCAGCTGAAGAACAACGTTATTCCCAAAGGCTTGATACCTCTAGAAGAACTCTTCGATCAGGATCATGCAGCTTGCAAGCCAACATTGCAGCCGATGGAGAAGGGTGTGGAAGAGGTCAATATCGGGACAGCTGCGAATTCTAAATTGGTAAAATTGTCCAAAGCATTGCCGCCAAAGATCAAGGATAAATATATCAATTTGATGTCCTCCTTTGCAGATGTGTTTGCTTAGGACTATTCCGATTTAAAGACGTATGACACCAATATAATTCAGCACATTATACCCATCAAGGCTAATCAAAAACCATTTAGACAAAAGTTGAGAAGGCTAAATCCAAAGTTGTTTCCGTCTATTGAAAAGGAGATCAACAGGTTTTACAAATCAGGGATCATTGTGCCAATTAGATTTTCAGATTGGATCTCCAACTTAGTACCAGTAAGGAAAAAGACAGGGGAAATTCGCTTATGCATCGATTTCAGAAATCTTAACAAAGTCTCATTGAAGGACAACTATCCACTGCCCAAAATGGACCATATACTTCAGCGAGTAGTGGGGGCATCTCGCATGTCATTGCTTGATGGTTATTCCGGATATAACCAAGTTTCTATTCATGAGGATAACCGAGACAAGACAACGTTCACCACTCCCTGGGGGACCTTTCATTACGCGAAAATGCCTTTCGGTTTGAAGAATGCGGGTGCCACATTTCAGCATGCTATGGACTTGGCTTTTGCAAACGAGAAGGATGTCTTTTTGGTGGTATATTTGGATGATTTGACGGTGTTTTCTAAATCTGATGAAGAGCACATGTACCATCTTAAAACTGTCTTCCTAAAGTGCAGCAAATATGGCTTGTCGCTGAATCCAAAGAAGATCGTGTTCGCCATGGAAGAAGGCAAACTACTTGGACACATTATCTCCAAGGATGGCATCCGTATTGACCCGGCACGTGTGCAAGCGATTCAGCAAATAGATCTGCCCCGAAATAAAAAGGAGATACAATCATTCAATGGCAAGATGAACTTCCTCCGCCACTTTGTACCCAATCTCGCAGAGCATCTAAAAGAAATGACAAACATGCTTAAGAAAGACAGCCAAGTGAAATGGACTGAAGAGGCAGTAAAATCTTTCAATTTGGTCAAATTGGCTCTTTCCTCAGCACCAGTTCTAGTAAGCTCGGACTATACTCAAGATTTCATATTGTTTTCATTTGCTTCAGAGCATACTATGACAGCGGTATTATTGCAGAAGAGAGAGGATCATGAAAGACCCATTGCATTTTTTAGCAGAGCTATAATAAACGCAGCTTTAAAGTATAACATCATTGAAAAGCAAGCTCTTGCACTTGTGAAGGCATTGAAAGATTTCCAGGTGTATATTCTACATTCTCCCGTTCTGGCCTATGTTCTTAACGCTGTTGTAAAGGATGTTTTAGTGCAGGCCGATTCGGAAGGAAGAAGAGGAAAGTAGATTGCAACCTTGCTAGAATATGACATAGAAATAAAGCCCACAAAACTGGTGAAAGGACATGGATTGGCGAAGATAATGGCTGAATCAAACTTGCATGCTTTAGACATAAATTTGATTGCTGCTTTGTCTGATGAAAATGATGAAGAACCGCCAACTCAAATATATGAAATGTTTGCTCTTTCTCCATGGTATTCTGATATCATATATGTGCTCAAACATTTGTCACCTCTGCCCGGCATGACTAGAAACAAAGCGAGAACACTTAAGTTGAAGGCTGCCAAGTTCTGCATTCTTAATTCAGCACTGTATTGGAAAGATCCCGGTGGAGTTTTGTTAAATTTTTTGGTGGAAGAGGAAGCAAAGCAAGTCATGGACGACTCCCACCAAGGAGACTGTGGAGGTCACCTCTTTTGGAAGTCAACAACAAACAAAATTCTGAGAGTAGGGTACTCTTGGCCGACATTGTTTGCTGATGTATATAAGATGGTTAAGCGCTGTCACAAGTGTCAAATTTTCGAAGGAAAGCAAAAGTTACAGCCTCTACCACTCAATCCCATAAAGGTGAGCGCCCCTTTTCAGCAATGGGGGTTGGATTTCATTGGCGAAATTCATCTTGCTTCTTCCAGACAGCATATATGGATCCTCACAGCCACAGATTACTTCACAAAATGGATTGAGGTGATCCCCACCAGACAAGCTATAGATGCAGTGATCATTTCATTCCTCGAAAATAACATTTTGTCTCGCTTTGGTTGTCCGAACAAGCTAATCACCGATAACGCAACAGCTTTCAAATCAAGGAGGATGGTAGAATTTTGTCACAAATATCACATTATGTTAGGTCATTCAACTGCATATCATCCGCAAGACAATGGATTGGCAGAATCCTCAAACAAATCATTGGTCAACATAATCAAGAAGTTGTTGGAAATGAACAAGAAGAGCTGGCATAAAAGGTTGGTAAATGCGCTTTGGGCAGATCGGGTAAGCCAGAAGAAGTGCATAAGTACGTCACCGTTTGAGCTGGTTTATGGAGTTGACACAGTATTTCCTTCCTCTCTCGCTGCCTCGGTTGTCAAACTTCTTCAAGAGGCCGGCAATGAAGAATATCCCATGCAAAGGAGGCTGAATCAAATGGTCCACTTGCAGCAGACCAGAGAAGAAGTTTTCAAGAACACATCCAAATTGCAGGAGAAAATCAAGAAAAATTATGATAGAAGGGCAAAGGTGGATAAATTTCAGGTGGATGATCTAGTGCTGAAGTGGGATGCGAGGAATGAGGAGAAAGGCAAGCATGGTAAGTTCGAGAACCTTTGGAAAGGTCCTTTCAAGATCGTGGCATATCGGGGGTAGAATGCTTTTCTTCTGAAGGAAATAAACAGAGAGGATTGTCCAGGAGGGTCGATCAATGGTCGGCTGCTCAAGCGGTACCACTTCTAAGTTATCAAACGCTACTTCCACTGGCATTGTAAATACCATTTTATTTAAGTTTCATTAGTGTTGTTCAAATTAGTCTTTAAGTAATTTTAATGTCAAGTTTGAGTCAGTTTTTTGGTCGTATCAGCTTCGTAAATGAGTCAGAGTCCGATATTATCTATCAAAATGATGACTCCATAGCCCAATGGACGAAGGCACTGTCTATCTCCTCCAGAGATCTACTATTCTTGGCACCTCCAAGGAGCTACCATCCCCCATTGGAGCCATTGTTAGAGTCAGTCTGGTCAAGTCCTCCGTCAGAGATCAAAACTCTTTATGCATTTCATGATTAGGTGTCCCGCTCCATTCTCCCAGTTGCATTCCGCTAGGGGCATGCCATAATCTGATGAAGAAGGTCATTATAGTCTCATGTCTGGCTCCTACTGGCTCAGGTCTTTTGCCAATCATCATCAAAGTCCCTGATAGTCAGGGTCTGGTCCTTTAAAGGACAGAGGTCATTTCGAGGTCTAGGTCTAAGAATTCATCAATTTGGTACTTGAAACATGTCCAGTAGAGACATGTAGGCCAGAGTGAGGCCCTTACACAGTTATGGTTCAGAAAGCTTCATCGTCATGTGGATAGGCTTCGACTCTTCTTCAAAACTCTGTTTTGAAGAAAAGTCAAACAGTGTCATTTATGACAAAATTTGCAAAAAAGTCGCCAGTTGATTTTTTAGAGGCAGTCATGGTTTCCGTGGCCAAATAACCTGTCATGCAATCCCTACAAAGAGTGCCAAAAATTTCATCATTTGAGCTAAAATTTCAAAGGGAAAGTGAAAATCAGTGTATTCTAAAGTCAATAAAAAAGTGCCAAAACACAACATTAGAAAATGGGTTTTTGAAGAAGCAAAAATCAAACTCATCTCTCCCAAAGCTTTATATAAAAGTTTTCCACCACAATCAGAGGCATTGTGCAAATCAAAACCATTCGGAGACATTGCAAGGTGATTGGAGTGCATTGGTGAGCATTGGGAGCAAGTGGGAGTCGGTTTTCAGGGCGCGGCGCAGATAGTCAGGGGCACGGAGCACACACAGGGGGCGGTGCACACAGCGCCCGCCCCCAGTTCAGAGTTATAACCCACGCGGCGCATACCCAGGGCGCGGTGCACGCGTAGGGTGCGGTGCACACAGCCCCCACCCTCTGTTCAAGCTTAGAACGCGTGCGGCGCACACCCGAAGCATGGCACACACAGCCAAGAGCGCGGCGCACACAGACAGAGGCGTGGCACACAGAAGCAAAGTGCCTAGAACGTGCCCAATTCACTCAAATTTTTTTGGGAAGCACATAAATTTGCAAGGTAGGCTCTATTAACCCACTTGTTCATCAAATTTGTTAAAGACATGGTGGTTTTATGCCCAATGATGGAGATGAAACAAAACTCTTAAAGAAACCATGTGAAGACACCAAGAGACCATTTTGCTAGGGTTGTGCAATTGTATGGTTGATGCCAAGTTCCCCTTTTCCCTTCCTTATCTTTTTCCCTTGTTCCCCTATGCCATTTTTCCTATCATCACTGCCCTAAACTACCAAACTCATATTCCCTTTCCCCTCCTCCTATTGCTCAATAGAAAACCCCTAACCCTACCCTATCAAAAATCCCAAACTCCTCCCACATCCCTAACAAATTTTTCCCTATAATCCCTATTCCCATTTCATCACTCCCTCCTAATAATCCCTGTTTCATTGTTCCCCTTGGTAACAGATACTACAAAGGCACCCAGCCTCACACCATCATCAAAGGGGCAGCCTAATCACAGCCCACATTGCAATGATGTCATCACAGCATTCGTCTGATTATAAGAGGGAGACACAGAGTGACTCGTCTTTAGAAGAGTAGGCTCCCATGGGACACCACAAGAGTGGCAGACATGTCATGGATGAACCCACTACCCTCACCGAGCTACAAGCATGCCCTCTTGCCATGTCATCCTTCCAGTACTTATCATGCTTTGAATTTTGTCAAAGGGTGACGAATGTCAGAGTTCATCATGAGTTGGCCCGGTTATTTGCGCTTCATCTACATGGAGGTCAGTCTACCTTGGCCGGGGTCACTTTCACCTTGACACCCGAAGCTATATCATTGGCAACAGGTATTCCAAATGTTGGGGAGCAGTGGCATAAGAAGAAGAAGGTGGAAAAGCATCATTACGAGCCTTACATCAAAACCAGATTCGTGGATGAGCTCACAAGAGTATTTCCCTTCAGATACTTGAAGAATGAGTATGCTCCACTCATGAGGTTGATCATGAAATACTTACAGCTGTGAGGGGAGGTTTTCTAGACTGTATGCCTATCATATCCGCATACTCATGCACTTTACCAGGGTGAGGTTGATGAACCTCCCATTTTTCATATGCAAGAATATAGAGAGGATGAACACCTTCATGCTGCAGAAGACCCCTCAGCAGCAGCTTAACAGTGTCTACCACTTTGCTCTCATTCGGATTTTGGTAGATCATCAGTTGGGATTGCAGGGCATTGCTTGGGAGGACTTCATCTCCCGTGACTTCTTTAGCACACCACAGGTACTATCAAGGCCCGAGCAAGAGTTGGTTAGTTCTTCTTATCAACATGAGCATCATGAGACCACTACCATGCCAGCTTTCATTACATATCAAAGAGGCAGTAGGCACTTGTTTGCAGCAGCAAAGCGAGTGTTATCTCCACCCGGGGTGGAAGGGGCCTCGCTTCCGGCATCGACTACACAGGTATTGGATAAGGGCAAGGAGCCCATGCATGATGAGGGGCCATCAGGTGCACAGGAGGCTGGTGTCATCCTCATTCTGATTGAAGAGACAGAGGCAAAAAATGCCAAACTAAGGATGACCATTCAGGAGCAGGACACGGAGATCAAAGACTTGATACTCAATTTTGAGAGAGCTAGATGGATCGTCAAGTATCAAGAGCAGAGAAACAAACAACTTGAGGACCAACAGACGATCATGGAGTTGCAAAGCATTCGTGAAAATCGACAAGCTGTCCAGCAGAGAGGGATTGAGCTCACTACCCTGGAGCAAGAGATCAACAACGACCGTGAGTCTTGGTTGGATCGGGTCAACCTACACTTGGAGAAAAAGCTGGAGAAGGCAAACATGGACACTACCATACTGAGGAGGATGGCTTGTCATTACAGGGCACAGAACATGAGCACAAAGGCCCGAATAAGGAGCTTGAAGGCTAAATTGAGTGAAGCGACAAAGGAAGAAAAAAGGGAAAAAGAGAAAGATCGGCTTCAAATCTTGGCTGAAGCTTCCTTGGCATAGCATGGCACTTCATAGAGGACCTCCAGCCCAAATTTCAAGGAATTTGGGAAAATTTTGGTCGCACGACAAATTTTTGGCACTAAAACAAGTTTTTTCTCTATACGCACTGCGCCACCGGTGCGATGCGTAAGATTGGGAGCTCCAAATGAGAAATGGTTTGTGTTTTTGGATTCGGCATGCAAAACAAAAATTACTGGAACTGGGAGCAAGAAATTTGGAGAAGATCTTGGCCACCAAAAGGGAAAAATACACTCAAAAATGGCCTCACATCCCCTATTTTGACACACAGGAAGCAGTCTTGGTACAATGAAGATTTGGAGGCGAAAATGAGCTCCAAATTCAAAAATTCCAATGGGGTTGGAAAGTAGACAGGACAGGCTTTCCAACGTGCTATCCTATACTCATTTTGGACTCCGGAAAGGCCCTCAAAACTGGCCTCGAAGTGGCGCGATGCATAGAGGAAAGGAGTGCGGCGCATATTGGAAAAAAAGCCTGAATGACTCCATTTCGCGAAATTTCGCTTCCCGAATTTTTGTAAGTGGGCCCACTCATATGTACTTCAGTTTTTCAGTACCTAAGGTGGTTTTATAAGTATTTTCGCTCCATATGGTCAGTTATCCAAGTGGCAAAGGAAGGCAAAGGGCCACCGAGCCATTTGTCATGTTTGTGGCGTTGCACCTGTAGCTGTTGTTTGGCTCTCCACCTTCAGTTTGTAATGATTCGAGTAACTCCCCAACCCTTGGGCATTCTATCTCTTCATAGAACTTTCTATATATTGTATGCAAACCATTTGCAAAGGGTTGGTTGGCTTGTAACTTTCTGGGAGACTGTGGGAAAGAAACTTTGTTTCTGCACTGCATATTTTTACAGAGGATTAATGAAAGGCAGTGGTTCTATTTCATGAGATTCATGTGGTTGTGAGTGTAGAAAATGTGTCTCTTATGTTTCATATGTATCTTGTTATGTTTCATAGTTCATTTCATATTCATTTTCAGTTAAATTTTCTAAGTTAGCTAAGGTAGAATTCAATTTTATTGCTCTGCCTGTGGGAAATTTTCATGTTCAGTGTTCATTTTTTCTGTTGAAAAGGATTCATGTTGCCCATACCCTTTTCACCCTCCTAAGCAATCTCTCCATTCCGCGTTGCTTTCAAAACTAAATTGCTAGGCTTTCTGCCTACCTTGCCTCACGAAATAATCCGTGCCTTTGTATTAATTTCTCTATTCATTGAGGTCCATTGGTCCCATACACTCCCAGAAACACAGTCATTCATAAAAATCACTTCTTATTTTCAATTTCACTTACTAGCCTAAGAAAAGTAGTTCACTGTAAATCATCTCAGGCCTTTTTATTCACTTATTCACTGAGTGTGACTCGGAGAGAGCCCTCTCCTGTTCTGGTAGGGCTAGCTACCAGACTGAGTGTGTTTTGTGGTTACCCTAAATTTTGCCCTCTCTCAGCCTAAGGCAAATTCAGGTGCTAACATAGTGGCGACCATACTAGGGAGAAATCAAACCCCCTTGGTTCTTAATAATTCTAAGCTTCTGGATGATAAGTTTAGGATTTGATAGGCTGATGTAAAATAGGTTGTCCTTTGATTTTTTCTTAATAAGCACACTTGCTTCTCGAAGATACACCAGAGCTAATCCAGATCCCGACCCTCCACTCATCTACGAAAATCCCAAATTGGTTTCAAGAAATAGTCGTCAAGAAAGCTCTATATTGCCCGTGCTCAAATCTCATTCATGCCTGGACATTTTTGATTATATTGAAGAGCTAGCGTTTGACGAGTAGTTTGAATAATCTTTGTTTGAAACCAAGTTTGAAAGAGTGGTTGACTTTACTGTCCACAATCCACAATTTCTTGTAGACTTGGAGACGGAAAGGGCTAACCAGTCTATTGATAACTACATAATAGCTCAGCTTCAAACTCCCATTGCTAGCCCCTTACAAACTGTGCACACTCCTCCAACACCTCCAAGGACAAATCCACCAAGAGTGATGGCTGCACGTTTCGCACCGCTTGTTTTGCCTCAAATTCTAGATGATATGCCCGCTGATTACCAAAGCAAGATCCCATTCTTTGATGGCACTCCTAATGGCATTATTGCGTAGCAACATGTGGACAGAATGGTAGACTTTTATGAACTTCATGAGATAGATGCGGAAAACGTGGCGATGAGACTTCTTGTACAAACATTTGTGGATGAAGTAAGGAAATGGTTCAAAGGTTTACCGACTGCACATATCACCACCTTGGCAGGCCTACAAAGACAATTCTTGAACCGCTGGGAAGTGAAGAAGAACCCTCTTCAAATCTTGTCTGAATATGAGCAAATCAAGAGAAAGGTTGGTGAGTCGGTCCAAGAATATTGCATTCGATTCAATACAGTGTATAATGAAATTCCAGATGATCTAAGGCCACCCATGGGACTAGCCATGTTGAAGTTCCCAGATGGTTTTGATGCTGATATGGCTTATCAATTGAGAGAAAGAGAACCGGCTACAATGGAAGACATGCAGAAGATAGCAGTCAGCGTTGAAGCAAATTTGCTCACCAAGACGGCTAGAGAAAAAGCAGAAAAGAAGGTCACTGCAAAGGAAGAATCTTCCTCAGTAGATCAGCTACTTCGAAAGGTAGAGCAGATGCTTGAGAGAGTGAAACTTCACAAACTGGAGCCACAAGTTAGAAATCCTAACTTCTGTGGCCAGCAACAATCACAGTATAGGATAAGACAGAGAGATCAGCGAGCTCAAGAGCCAATTGCAAAACAAGCAGTACAAACACCTTTGCATCAAAATTTTTTGCATGGACCGAAATAAGATGAAGACGGGAATGTAATAGGTGAATAAAATCATCTCTTTACTCCTGACGATTTGCCTACTTATCTCACTAAAGAGGAGGAGTATACAGAGAATTCAGCTGCACACAAAGATGGAGATTTCATCCTAGCAAGCGACATCATCTTGGAGGAAAAATCAGATGAATATCAAAGAGGCTACATGAATTCTCTGTCCACCCAACAGCAGCGATATTCACTTAGAAACAGGGATGTGCCAATCAAACCCATTCAGAAAAAGAAAGATGTTGAAGCACCAAAGAATGATTCAGCTGGTACACAAAGGAAAGGAAAGGAGGTGTTTGAAACAGAGAGCAGCAAATCAACATCAGTAGAACCAGGAAATCAGCAAGTTACATCGAAATAAAGGGAGAGGAAAGAAATCTCGGTCAAAGAGGTGGAGAGGATTCCCGCGTTCAACTTAGAGAATGAGATTTCCAAACTAAAAATATCCATCCCTTTGATTGAAATATTGAAGAACAACAGTTATAAAGGACAAGTATCTAAAATGTTAAATTTGGATCCGATGTCAGACATCGTGAATGTCGAAGATGATCAGCCTGAAATGATTTTTGGGCCAGCTTCAAATGGCGAGTCTCATGACAGCGAGGTGCCACATTTCTACATCAGTTTGAGGTTGCATGAATTTTTTTTACATAACGCCATGTTCAATTCCGGAGCCTCTCACAATCTCATGCCCAAGGCGGTCATGGACAAGCTTGGTCTGGACGGCACCCGGCAATATCATGATCTCTATTCATTCGATTCCAGCAGAGTAAGATGTATAGGTCTCATCAAAGACTTGGTTGTGAGTTTGGATCAGCTCCCCATGAAGAATGTTTTGATGGATATTGTGGTGGCAGACATTCCTCCAAGGTTTAGCATGCTTCTTTCCAGGTCTTGGGTAGCGAAACTAAAAGGGACACTACAGCTAGACTTCTCCTATGCAACGATTCCAGTATTTGGACAAATGAGGAAATTATATCAGGAACAAAAAATGAAGTACATGATCACAAGCAAGGAGAAACCCATAAATCATCCTATTAACTATGTACATATAGATTTAGGGTCTTTTGTTTTGTATTCAGATAGTTTAAATGATATAGATAGTCAGTTGGTAGAAGCAGACGATATTTCGGAAATAGCAGAAACTTTCGGAGAAGTTTTGAAGAAAGAGGAACAAAAACAGCAGAACATCGTTGGGCAATCAGCTGAAAGCAATGGATAGCAAGCAGGCAAGGCACAACAAACAGATTTCCAACAGTTGCAAGAGGAAGAGGAAGGATTGTGGACCATGGATTTTGATGGAGCAGTAGGAAATGATGGCACTGGAATAGGAATTTGGGTACGCAGTCCCTTCTCCGCCCCAAACAAAGTCCCTAGTAACGTACGGGTTTCCTCTTACAAGTTGGCTTTTGAATGTTCAAATAATGAAGTTGAATTTGAAGCTCTAATTGCTGGCCTAAAAATACTAAGAAAGCTGAACGCTAAGAGAATTTCAGTATATGGCAACTCCAAATTGGTTATCAAGCAGGTCAGAGGCGAATATCAAGCAAAGCATCCTAGGATGCGGGCCTACCGTAACTCAGTCCTAGACATTTTGAAATTATTCTCATAATACACCTTGACATGTGTGCCTCGCATACAAAATAACATTGTCGATGCTCTTGCTAAGGCAGCGAGTAGTTTGAAAATCCCAATGAACTCCAGTAACAAATTCGAAATCCATGTCAAGCACCATGTAACCGTTCCAGACAATCAGAGATATTGGCAAGTGTTCCAAGATGATGACAAGATTGATGATTTTCTGCAAAACAAAGGCAAGTTTAAAGAGACCTCAATTGATGAAGAGAATGATGATGGAAAAGGCAATGGTATAGATTAAATGTAGATCAATGAAATGGACGTGTTGTAGCTGAAGAACAACGTTATTACCAAAGGCTTGATACCTCTAGAAGAACTCTTCGATCAGGATGATGTAGCCCGCAAGCCAACATTGAAGTCGACAGAGAAGGGTGTAGAAGAGGTCAATATCGGGACAACTGCGAATCCTAAATTGGTAAAAGTGTACAAAGCATTGCCGCCAAAGATCAAGGATAAATATATCAGTTTGATGTCCTCCTTTGCAGATGTGTTTGCTTGGGACTATTCCGATTTAAATACGTATGACACCAATATAATTCAACACACTATACCCATCAAGCCTAATCAAAAACCATTCAGACAAATTTGAGAAGGTTAAATCCAAAGTTGTTGCCGTCTATTGAAAAGGAGATCAACAGGTTGTACAAATCAGGGATCATTGTGCTAATTAGATTTTCAGGTTGGATCTCCAACTTGGTACCAGTAAGGAAAAAGACAGGGGAAATTTGCTTATGCATCGATTTCAAAAATCTTAACAAAGTCTCATTGAAGGACAACTATCCACTGCCCAAAATGGACCATATACTTCAGTGAGTAGTGGGGGCATCTCGCATGTCATTGCTTGATAGTTATTCCGGGGGACCTTCCATGGGGGACCTTCCATTACACGAAAATGCCTTTCAGTTTGAAGAATGCGGGTGCCACATTTCAGTGTGCTATGCACTTGGATTTTGCAAATGAGAAGGATATCTTTTTGGTGGTATATTTGGATGATTTGACGGTGTTTTCTAAATCTGATGAAGAGCACATGTACCATCTTAAAACTATCTTCCTAAAGTGTAGAAAATATGGCTTGTCGCTGAATCCAAAGAAGAGCTTGTTTGCCATGGAAGAAGGAAAACTACTCGGACACATTATCTCCAAGGATGGCATTCGTATTGACCCGGCACGTGTGCAAGTGATTTAGCAAATAGATCTGCCCCGAAATAAAAAGGAGATACAATCATTCAATGGAAAGATGAACTTCCTCCGCCACTTTGTACCCAATCTCGCAGAGCATCTAAAAGAAATGACAAACATGCTTAAGAAAGACATCCAAGTGAAATGGACTGAAGAGGCAGTAAAATATTTCAATTTGGTCAAATTGGCTCTTTCCTCAGCACCAATTCTAGTAAGCCTGGACTATACTCAGGATTTCATATTGTTTTCATTTGCTTCGGAGCATACTGTGGCAGCGATATTATTGCAAAAGAGAGAGGATCATGAAAGACCCATTGCATTTTTCAGTAGAGCTATAAGAGACGTAGCTTTAAAGTATAACATCATTGAAAAGCAGGCTCTTGCACTTGTGAAGGCATTGAAAGATTTATGGGTGTATATTCTAGATTCTCACGTTCTGGCCTATGTTCCTAATGCTGCTGTAAAAGATGTTTTAGTGCAGGCCGATCCGGAAGGAAGAAGAGGCAAGTGGATTGCAACCTTGCTGGAATATGACATAGAAATAAAGCCCACAAAACTGGTGAAAGGACAGGGATTGGCGAAGCTAATGGCTGAATCAAACTTGCATGCTTTGGACATAAATATGGTTGCTACTTTGTCTGATGAAAACGATGAAGAACCGCCAACTCAGATATCTGAAATGTTTGCTCTTTCTCCATGGTATTCTGATATCATATATGTGCTCAAAAATTTGTCACCTCCGCCCGGCATGACCAGAAACAAAGCAAGAACACTGAAGTTGAAGGCTGCCAAGTTCTGCATTCTTAATTCAACACTGTATTGGAAAGATCCCGGTGGAGTTTTGTTAAATTGCTTGGTGGAAGAGGAAGCAAAGAAAGTCATGGACGACTCCCACCAAGGAGACTATGGAGGTCACCTCTTTTGGAGGTCAGCAGCAAACAAAATTCTGAGAGCAGGGTACTATTGGCCAACATTGTTTGCTGATGTATATAAGATGGTTAAGCGCTGTCACAAGTGTCAAATTTTCGAAGGAAAGCGAAAGTTACAGCCTCTACCACTCAAGCCCATAGAGGTGAGCACCCCTTTTCAGCAATGGGGGTTGGATTTCATTGGCGAAATTCATCCTACTTCTTCCGGACAGCATAAATGGATCCTCACAGCCACAGATTACTTCACAAAATGGATTGAGGCGATCCCCACTAGACAAGCTATAGATGCGGTGATCATTTCATTCCTCGAAAATAACATCTTGTCTCGCTTTGGTTATCCGAACAAGCTAATCACTGATAACGCAACAGCTTTCAAATCAAGGTGGATGGTAGAATTTTTTTATAAATATCACATTATTTTAGGTCATTCAACTGCCTATCATCCGCAAGACAATGGATTGGCGGAATCCTCAAACAAATCATTGGTCAACATAATCAAGAAGTTGCTGGAAATGAACAAGAAGAGCTGGCATAAAAGGTTGGTAAATGCACTTTGGGCAGACCGGGTAAGCCAGAAGAAGTCCATAGGTACGTCACCATTTGAGTTGGTTTATGGGGTTTATACAATATTTCCTTCCTCTCTCGCTGCCCCGGTTGTCAAACTTCTTCAGGAGGCCAGCAGTGAAGAAGATCCCATGTAAAGGAGGCTAAATCATATGGTCCACTTGCAACGACCAGAGAAGAAGTTTTCAAGAACACATCCAAATTGCAGGAGAAACTCAAGAAAATTTATGATAGAAGGGCAAAGGTGGATATATTTCAAGTGGATGATGTAGTGTTGAAGTGGGATGCCAGGAATGAGGAGAAAGGCAAGCACGGTAAGTTCGAGAACCTTTGGAAAGGTCCTTTCAAGATCGCAGCATATCGAGGGCAGAATGCTTTTCTTCTGAAGGAAATAAATGGAGAGGATTGTCCAGGAGGGCCGATCAATGGTCGGCTGCTCAAGCGGTACCACTTCTAAGTTATCAAACGCTACTTCCACTGTCATTGTAAATACCATTTTATTTCAGTTTCATTAGTGTTGTTCGAATTAGTCTTTAAGTCATTTTAATGTCAAGTTTGAGTCAGTTTTTTGGTCGTTTCAGCTTCGTAAATGAGTCAGAGTCCAGTATTATCTATCAAAATGATGACTCCATAGCCCAATGGATGAAGGCGCTATCTAGATCCTCCACAGATCTGTTGTTCTTGGCACCTCCAAGGAGCTACCATCCCCCATTGGAGCTAATGTTAGAGTCGGTCTGGTCAAGTCCTCTGTCAGAGATCAAAACTCTTTATGCATTTCACAATTAGGTGTCCCGCTCCATTCTCCCAGTTACATTCCGCTAGGGGCATGCCATAATCTGACGGAGAAGGTCATTATAGTCTCATGTCTGGCTCTTGTTGGCTCAGATCTTTTGCCAATCATCATCAAAGTCCATGACAGTCAGGGTCTGGTCCTTTAAAGGACAGAGGTCATTTCGAGGTCTATGTCTAGGAATTCATCAATTTGATACTTGAAACATGTCCAGTAGAGCCATGCAGGCCATAGTGAGGCCCTTACTCAGTTATGGTTCAGAAAGCTTCATTGTCATGTCAATAGACTTCGACTCTTCTTCAAAACTCTGTTTTGAAGAAAAGTCAAACAGTGTCATTTATGACAAAATTTGCAAAAAAAGTCGCCAGTTGATTTTTTAGAGGCAGTCATGGTTTCTGTGGCCAAATAAACTATCGTGCAATCCCTACAAAGAGTGTCGAAAATTTCGCATTTGAGCTAAAATTTCAAAGGGAAAGTGAAAATCAGTGTATTCTAAAGTCAACAAAAAAGTGCCAAAACACAAAATTAGAAAATGGGTTTTTGAAGAAGCAAAAATCAAACTCATCTCTCCCAAAGCTTTATATACAAGTTTTCCACCACAATCAGAGGCATTGTGCAAATCAAAACCAGTGGGAGACATTGCAAGGTGATTGGAGTGCGTTGGTGAGCATTGGGAGCAACTCGGAGTCGATTTTCAGGGCGTGGCACACACAGTAAGGGGCACGACGCACACACAAGGGGTGGCGCACATAGCCCCCGCCCCCAGTTCAAAGTAATAACACGTGCGGCGCATACCCAGGGTGCGGTACATACAAGCTGAGGAGTAAACAAGCATTAGGGAGCCAATTGGAGGTGAGGTTAAGCGCACGGCGCACATAGTTAAGGGCGTGGCACACACAGCCCCCACCCTCCATTCAAGCTTAGAATGCGTGCAGTGCACACCTAGAGCATGGCGCACGCAGCCAAGAGCGCGGCGCACAGAAGCAAAGTGCCCATAACGTGCCCAATTCACTCAAATTTTTTTGGGAAGCACATAAATTTGCAAGGTAGGCTCTATTAACCCACTTTTTCATCAAATTTGTTAAAGACATGGTGGTTTTATGCCCAATGATGGAGATGAAACAAAACTCTTAAAGAAACCATGTGAAGACACCAAGAGACCATTTTGCTAGGGTTGTGCAATTGTATGGTTGATGCCAAGGTCCCCTTTTCCCTTCCTTATATTTTTTCCCTTGTTCCCCTATGCCATTTTTCCTATCATCACTGCCCTAAACTACCAAACTCATATTCCCTTTCCCCTCCTCCTATTGCTCAATAGAAAACCCCTAACCCTACCCTATCAAAAATCCCAAACTCCTCCCACATCCCTAACAAATTTTTCCCTATAATCCCTATTCCCATTTCATCACTCCCTCCTAATAATCTATGTTTCATTGTTCCCCTTGGTAATAGATACTACAAAGGCACCCAGCCTCACACCATCATCAAAGGGGCAGCCTAATCACAGCCCACACTGCAGTCATGTCATCACAGCATTCGTCCGAGTATGAGAGGGAGACACAGAGTGACTCATCTTCAGAAGAGCGGGCTCCCAGGAGACACCACAAGAGTGGCAGACATGTCATGGCTGAACCCACTATCCTCACCGAGCTACAAGCATGCCCTCTTGCCATGTCATCCTTCTAGTACTTATCATGCTTTGAATTTTGTCAAAGGGTGACAAATGTCAGAGTTCATCATGAGTTGGCCCGGTTATTTGTGCTTCATCTACATGGAGGTCAGTCTACCTTGGCCGGGATCACTTTCACCTTGACACCTGAAGCTATATCATTGGCAACATGTGTTCCAAATGTTGGGGAGCAGTGACATAAGAAGAAGAAGGTGGAAAGGCATCATTACGAGCCTTACATCAAAACCAGATTCGTGGATGAGCTCACAAGAGTATTTTCCTTTAGATACTTGAAGAATGAGTATGCTCCACTCATGAGGTTGATCATGAAATACTTTAGCTGTGAGGGGAGGTTTTCTAGACTGTATGCCTATCATATCCGCCTGCTCATGCACTTTACCAGGGTGAGGTTGATGAACCTCCTGTTTTTCATATGCAAGAATATAGAGAGGATGAACACCTTCATGTTGCATAAGTCCCCTCAGCAGCAGCTTAACAGTCTCTACCACTTTGCTCTCATTCGGATTTTGGTAGATCATCAGTTGGGATTGCAGGGCATTGCTTGGGAGGACTTCATCTCCTTCATCTCCCGTAACTTCTTCAGCACACCACAGGTACTATCAGGGCCCGAGCAGGAGTTGGGTGGTTCTTCTTATCAGCATGAGCATCATGAGACCACTACCATGTCAGCTTTCATTACATATCAGAGAGGCAGTAGGCACTTGTTTGCAGCAGCAAAGCGAGTGTTATCTCCACCCGAGGTGGAAGGGGCCTCGCTTCCGGCATCAACTACACAGGTATTGGACAAGGGCAAGGAGCCCATGCATGATGAGGGGCCATCAGGTGCACAGGAGGCCGGTGTCATCCTCATTCTGGATGAAGAGATAGAGGAAAAAAATTCCAAACTCAAGATGACCATTCAGGAGCAGGACACAAAGATCAAAGACTTGATACTCAATTTTGAGAGAGTTAGATGGGTCATCAAGTATCTGGAGCAGAGAAACAAATAGCTTAAGGACCAACAGACGATCATGGAGCTGCAAAGCATTCGTGAAAATCGACAAGTTGTCCAGCAGAGAGGGATTGAGCTCACTACCCTGGAGCAAGAGATCAACAACAACCGTGGGTCTTGGTTGGATCAAGTCAACCTACACTTGGAGAAAAAGCTGGAGAAGGCAAACAGGGACACTGCCATACTGAGGAGGATGGCTTGTCATTACAGGGCGCGGAACATGAGCGCAAAGGCCCGAATAAGGAGCTTGAAGGCTAAATTGAGCGAAGCGACAAAGGAATCAAAAAGGGAAAAAGAGCAATATCGGCTTCGAATCTTGGCTGAAGCTTCCTTGGCATAGCATGGCACTTCATAGAGGACCTCCAGCCCAAATTTCAAGGAATTTGGGGAAATTTTGGTCGCACGACAAATTTTTGGCACTAAAACAGGTTTTTTCTCTATACACACCACGCCACTGGCACGACGCATAAGATTGGGATCTCCAAATGAGAAATGGTTTGCGTTTCTGGATTCAGCATGCAAAATAAAAATTATTGGCACTAAGAGAAAGAAATTTGGAGAAGATCTTGGCCACCAAAAGGGCAAATTACACTAAAAAATGGCCTCACTGCCCCTATTTTGACACACAGGAAGCAGTCTTAGGAGAATGAAGATTTAGAGGGGAAAATGAGCTCCAAATTCAACAATTCTAGTGGGGATGGAAAGTAGACAGGACAGGCTTTCCAACGAGCTATCTTGCGCTCATTTTGGACTCCGAAAAGGCCCTCAAAACTAGCCTCAAAGTAGCGCGTCGTATACAGGAAAGGAGCGCGGCGCATATAGGAAAAAAGGCCAAAATGACTCCATTTTGCGAAATTTCGCTTCCTGAATTTTTGTAAGTGGGCCCACTCATATGTACTTCAGTTTTTCGGCACCTAAGGTGGTTTTATATGTATTTTCACTCCAGATGGTCAGTTATCCAAGTGGGAAAGGAAGGCAGAGAGCCACCGAACCATTTGTCATGTTTGTGGCACTGCACCTGTAGTTGTTGTTTGGCTCTCCACCTTCAGTTTGTAATGATTTGAGTAACTCCCCAACCCTTGGGCGTTCTATCTCTTCATAGCACTTTCTATATATTGTATGCAAACCATTTGCAAAGAATTGGTTGGCTTGTAACTTTCTGGGAGACTATGGGAAAGAAACTTTGTTTCTGCACTGTAGATTTTTACAGAGGATTAATGAAAGGCAGTGGCTCTGTTTCATGAGATTCATGTGGTTGTGAGTGTAGAAAATGTGTCTCTTATGTTTCATATGTACCTTGTTATGTTTCATAGTTCATTTCATATTCATTTTCAGTGAAATTTTCTAAGTTATCTAAGGTAGAATTCAATTTTATTGCTCTGCCTGTGGGAAATTTTCATGTTCAGTGTTCATTTCTTCTGTTGAAAAGGATTCATGTTGCCCATGCCCTTTTCACCCTCCTAAGCAATCTCTCCATTCCGCGTTGCTTTCAAAACTAAATTGCTAGGCTTTTCGCCTACCTTGCCTCACGAAATAATCTGTGCCTTTGTATTAAGTTCTCTATTCATTGAGGTCCATTGGTCCCATACCATCCCAGAAACACAATCATTCATAAAACTCACTTCTTATTTTCAATTTCACTTACTAGCCTAAGAAAAGTAGTTCACTGTAAGTCATCTCAGGCCTTTTCATTCACTTATTCACTGAGTGTGACTCGGAGAGAGCCCTCTCCTGTTCTGGTAGGGCTAGCTACCAGACTGAGCGTGATTTGTGGTTACCCTGAATTTTTCCTTCTCTCAGCCTAAGGCAGATTTAGGTTCTAACACCTTCCTCAGAGCAAGTCCCATTAAAGAACATTTCCCAAAACTATGGGCCTTCCTCCTCTGTGATCTGGCACACTAGTTCTTTAAGTTGCATAGAAGCCAACTGATAAGGCTTGGTAATGTCAGGACTAGGCTTATCCATGACAGCTTTGGGCATTGGATTATGGCTGACTCTAGTGTCCAGAAGGAAATTTTGAAGGATTTTATCATGAATGGATAGATGAACATAGGATGATGGGGAGTTATCTTCATAATTTTCAATCACTAGGCTAAGAATAACAATTGGTTTGTCATCTTGTAGATTTACATAGTCAATGGAAGCTTGGATGGTTTTAGGCTCAAGATCCTCAAGGATAGATTTATGGAAGGACTTATTCTTCACTGGTTCAATCAGGGGCATAGGTGTTCTTGAATTCTGGATTTCTTATTGAAAACTGAAAGAAGAAGGGGACTTGTCAAGGCCTCTTACCTCTATGACTGGAGTTTTGAGGATGGTAGGACCAACTGCTGGTTGCTTCTGCTTATTAGCTTGTTGTTCAGCAGGGACAGTAGCTTTATGAACTGGAGTTTCTTTGACATTATGCATCATAGACCTCGTATTATATTGGTGTTGATCTACAGTTTGTAGAAAATCTTCACTATCCCATTCTTGGCTGATCTGGCCATTGAATAATGACTTCTCATAGGCAGCTTTGGTTAAAAAGGTGGTGCTACCTTTATCTTCCATGCAATGAATCTCATCATCTTCCTCAAACTGTTCTTCTTCCATGGTTGCATTCTGAAAAGGGACCTTCACCTTTTGGTCTTCATTGGCCTCTTTATTTCTTTGCAAAATCTGCAACTGCTCATTTGCTCTTCTATATGGATTTAGATCTGGAGGAGCAAAGGAGTTGGGAACTCTTCCTTTCCCGAAGTGCTACTCAACCTTTAATTTGGAAACTTCAGAGTCTAATGACTCTATCATCTTGGCCATTTTATCGATCTTGGGATCTGAAGATGATGAAGATTCACCCCTCTATCTCCTTTAGTCAACATGTCCCTTGAGTTTCTCTACGGCCATGATGTTGGATTCCACCTCCAAGGTTGCATCTTATATTTCAGCCAAAGTAGCACATCTTCTTTCCATCAATAGTAGACAGAAGTCAGAATCGAAGGCATTGACATAGGTGAGCTTAGCAAAGGTAGGGGTGGGTTTCACTTCAGCTGGTATCTTGTTGTACATGCGGTTAAACCTTTTATTGAAATCAGAAAGTGACTCCCCATTTTCCCTTTTCAAGTTCCCAAACTCAGTATGATAGTAGAGCAAATCTTTCTTATCCCCCCAGTGCTTTAGGAATAAATCATCCAAAGCCTCAATATTAGTTATAGATCCAGGGGTCAATTCTTTGAACCATTTTTTGGCCTCTCCATCTAAGCTTTGGATGAACACTCTCATCCACACATCATCTTCACTAATGTCTAGATTATCAGCATAACTATAAAAGGACTCAAGATTTTCTTCAGTTGTAACTCCTTCAGTCCTAGTGAACTTAGGCATGTATTTTTGATATTCTCCAGTAGGCATTGCATTCAAAGGAGTGGGCAGTACTCAAAGTCCATATCTAGCAGCTATAATTATTTCCATTTTGGTGAGTTCTTGTAGACCTGCCATGGCTGTGGTGGATACAAGAGTATTGGCAGTCTGAAAGGTAGGGAATTGAGGAGTGACTGACGGTACTAAAGGAATATGATGGGTAGGGGGTGAGGTTTCCTTTGGGCTTAATGCAAAAGGAGAACCTAAAAGATAAGGAGCTTTATGAATCTCTGAAATTTTTTCTTCACTATTAGTGTTAGAGGCTATATCCTCAGCATATGCTTGTTCTATCACTAGCCTTTCTTGCAAAGATATTAAGGATTGTTTAGATTTACTTGATCTCGATGCTCCTTTCTATGATATCTTTATTTCTTTGATGATCTTTTCAAGGTTAGGTACTGGGTTAGCTGGTGACTTCTGAGGATTTATCCAAGTATGCCTCACAAACTGAGCTAGAACTATGATGTGGAGTCACCAAGAGGTTCAGCCTCCAGTAGAGTCACCAGATAGATTATTACAACCAAAAATGTGTCCAGACTTTGTCTATCATCAAAGCTAGATCTGTGTCGTCTCCCAGGGAATCTGAGCTTCAATATCCTCTCCTTGGCAACGGTGCCAATTATGTTATCTCTCCAGGAAACTCTCCTAGGTTGTTGCTTGGAGATGCCTGGTAACATATAATCTTCAATATTGTTCTAGGAACTATTGGAATGGATGATGGTTTGGTTCAAGCCAGATAACCACTTCAACTTTGTGTCATTCCAAACATGCATGAACACCCTCAGCCTACAAGGCTTTAGAAAACTAATGCTCAATAGTTTGCAGATTAAGTGAATGAATGAAAAATACTAACCACACCAACAGATGCATACATAACATATGATGGCCAGCTATAGCCAATGAATGAAGCTTGCAACTCTAATTTATCTAAGCAGAGATAAGATGATAGTTATCTAGCGTTAGATACAAAATAAACACAGATGAACTATTTAATAGCCAATCCAATTCACCAACGCAGGGATAAGATGATAGTTATCTAGAATTAGACATAGGAGGAAGCATGAATAAACCTATCCAGGTGTAAGTTTAGAATAAAGGGGAAATGGACATCGAACATATAACAACAAAAGAAGGTTGTATTACTAAAAATGATAATAAGACACTACAAGGAATAGAGCATCTACAGTCTCCAGAATTTGAACTGAACAACAACCACCCTGATTACATCTTGCTTTTGGCTATTTATAGTTTATTTTGACAATGATCTTTAGCCATTTAGGGTTGGGATGTCTTAATCAACCACCTATTGTCATTAACTATATGATTGCGTTCCAGGACGCAATTTCCTTTCCATCACGAAAACATTAATTAATTCTAGTACGGTGCTGCCTTGTTAGGTGGTTGGATGGATTATGGCAGTGGAGCTCCATGAGTGTTTAATTCTGTTTGTTGATTCGTGTTGTGTCCTTCTTCCTTTGGCCATGCTTTCTGTCAATTTGATTCAGCAGTCAGACTGTCCCAGGCTGACAGAGCCGACCATCTTCTCCTTCGGGTAACAGATAGGGAGTGGAGTGTGGAGTGCATGGGTGGATTGACTTGTCGAATCGGACAGATAGAGAAGTGACAGAGAGGTGGGGGATGATCGGGAGCGGTCATGAATGCAGGTCATCCGATTGAGGGGAATGCATGGTAGAGATTATTCTTAGGAGGTTTGAAGTCACGGTGGGAGAGGAAAATGTCTGAGCCGTTAGATCTTAGGTGAGCAAATCCGACGGTTATCAGGTGGAAGAGGCACGCGGATGATAACACCCAGGGGTGGTTTGGCTCGAGCATTATGGTTTTATCGGAAGGGCATCGGGTGGTAAGTGGTAAATGTCAGAACTTGCCTAATTCCATTTAATAGACAACACGTAATGACGAAGGAGAGAGAGAAACAGCCCTCATCGGGTGGGTACTTTTCATGCTAGTTGTCTATGCGATATGAGTGAGAGTCGTTAGATCTGGCAGGGGTGATCTAACGGCGGGGAAAGATCGGGCAAGTTTCAGTGATCGGGTGAAATGTGGGCTGTCAAATCAGTGGGGAAATATCAATGGCGGAGGACACGGAGGTACAAGGTGTCCTCGGGAAATGTGTGGATGGTGCGCATGGCGGAAAGGTGAGGTTTTGCGGGGGTTTTGGGTTAATTTACTTAAGGCTAAGGAGAAAGAGGGTTTCGTCGGGATGTGAGGGTTGGGTTAGGAAACGAGCAGAGCCAAATGTGAGTGGAGTAAGTGAGAAAGTGGGGTAATGGTCTGCATGGGACCCCCTTTTGGACAGCAAAGCAGACCGGGTCCTTCCTTCATCCTTCAAAAATGACAGCGCTGCATCTCAGGGCTAACAATAACTTCTCGTCACATGTTTACCCTGGTTGGCCAATTACTTGGGTAGATGTGGGAGGAGGGTGTACAATCGTATTGATTCCAAGCCAGTCTATTCCCTTTGGATTGTTCTAAATTTTCAAATCTACAAAAATATTGGTATTCTTCGCAAAATCATTGATGCTTTAATACCACCTAGTATTTCAAGCACAACAGAACAAGAAAGAATAGAGAATGGAATTACTAAGAAACTAAAGAGATAATACAAATTACTCATAAAATTATGATCTCATATTATTTTTGAACATTAACTCAATAAATAATCTCCCCAAGAGAGAAAATCAATTCAAACTAGGTTATGGTTCACTTGTGCATGCACTCAATTAACTGGTATAGCATTCCTACAATTAGTAATGAAACAATGGAGTGGGAGACCATAAATTAAAAAAATATCTAATGATAAGGATAAATAAATTAAGTGAAATCCAAAATCAATTAGAATTGATTTAATTACTCTCATGTGAAATAATTTCCCATGCAAAGTCCAAAAATAAGATTGAAAGTTAGTAAATAATGTTGGTAGGTGAGTGTATAATCTTATGGATAAGATAGTCTCCCAAAATAAGAAAGGAAATGTGCATTAGTAATTAGTCACCTTAGGAATAAGGTAATGTGCATTAATGGAGAGAAAATACCATGCAATAATCCAATTAGTGCCCAAACAATAGCAAATGTCATCCTAGGTGCCAACCTTTACTAAAAAGAGACTTTCTAAAAATAAAAGATGATCCCAATTACTAGGGAAAGTATAGTAGTGAAATAAAAGTGTCCATATGTGCCCCTAATAATATATGAAAGAGGATCAAATGATTGCCTAAGTGAATTCTTGATGAGGTCTTGATGAACTCCAAAGTGTAATGTACCTAAATAGCCTTAAGGAGCTTCAACATAGGTGATCCATTTTTTTCTCTTAGTAGTTCTCAATATATTTGGATTTTTGTTCTCTGAAGTACTCTTTCCATAATTTCTTTCCACCATTCTATGTTTCCAATGATCATTCTCCATGGTAGTTTGGCTCCCATCACCAAGTTCTTCCAAGTGGGGTATTTGATCACTAATCCTCCTCTACCCTTTGGATTTCTAATAAAATTCCAAATGACTAAATGATAAATTTTAGTGTCTATTCTTACTTCTTTCCAAAGGAGCTTTCTAAGATTAATTGATAATTGATTCATTACACGAACTAATTCCAAAATATCTCAACATTGGTATAATAGTATAGATAACAATATTAATTTGGTTAGGTATATTCTACCTATTGAATTAAGCCACTAAGATCCACATTGCTTAAATTTACTTCCAACTTTTTATAATATGTAAGTCCAAAATTATGAGGAATTTTTTTTAAGAGATATTGGAACTCCAAGAGAGCTTTAAAAGGACGAATTTTTGGCTAATGGAAATTGAAAAATTCTAGAGATGCATTGGAGCACAAGGTAACATGCATTCCAAACAAAAAATTGGCCTTTTAGGAAATTGACTTCTCTTCCTTATGCATCTAATAAACTTCAAAAAAACTTTAGTAAATGTGTCAACATCTATTTCTCCATATTCTATTAGAACTTGTAAACAAAATGACTAATTAACACAATAAATAATAGAAGGTAGTTGCAACTCATTCCCCAAGCCTAATTATACACATTCTCTCTAATAGAAAGTGTGATTGATGAATTCCTTTTGATTTTCTTACTTATAAAGTCTTTGTCAATTTGAAAACAAAAATTGATCTTCTCCCAAGCATTACATACCATAACAATATCAATGGGATTTTCATTACATGATATGAAATCACATAAATATTGTTTCTTCTCTTCTATTGTTTTAGGACATATATGATCAGTACTTAATTTAATACCATTCTCATTACATATACTAACTAGTCTACAAGCATCCATGACAAACCTTGTTAGAATGTTTTCAATATACTTATGCTAGTTTAAATTAATTAATTTAACACAAATTTCATTGCACATGTATATCCAAGCAATATTATGTTGCTCTATGATCTATCATATTAAACTTTGAAACCAACATTTTCTCTGTATTAGTTAATAACATAATAGTGTTATTAATACATGCATTGCATGATCATTGTTAGGTCCCTATGCTACTAGTGTAAGCCCTTATTTTTATTAGTGCAACCCCCTTATTATATTGTTGTGCCTATGTAGTCCCATATTGTTATTATTGTGCCCCATAGAAGCCCACTATTGTTATTGTTGTTCCCTTACATTATTATTGTTATGTCGGCTCTGATTATATTATGACCCCTTAGACTCCTATATATAGAAAGGAGGTATTGTCATTTGTATCATCCAAGAATTGTTCTAATATGTAATGTAAAGGAGGTTTCCCCCTTGAAGAGGTTGATTTCTAAGGTGTTGATCTCTCATTTCTTCTATTTTTTGAGTTGGTTCTATAACATTTGGTATCAGAGCTTTGGATTCTAGGGTTTCGTTGCTCCAAACAGATCATCGTGGAATTTTCGTAATAACGTTTTTTCTGTGTCATTTCAGAAGCTAAAACAAAAATCCATTTGAGCTGAAATTGTTTTGAACCTCAAGTCCGAATTTCATATATTGTCTCACTATATTTTTGGAGATATGAACTGAGGAAGTTAGGGTTTTTGCAGGATCCTGAATTATACCACAAAGACGTGACCTGGGAAAAATCTTCATAACTTTCTCTCTGAGCATCAAATTGAAATTTCGTAAGAATTTACAAAAATAGAATGGCTTTTAGTTTTCTTTGTATCAGCTTTAGGTCCAAAGCTCGAAACAGTGACATGTGGCACTCCATACAAGTTATCTCTGCTAAAAACGTATATAATCAGTTCATCTTGGGAGATTGGGCATAACTCTTTCTTGAAAATCCAATTTTGATCAGACTTGCGGCATTGGAAAGAGTACGTAGAGGGATACCGCAGGTCGCAATTTCAAACCTTGGAGATTAGAAATTTTAGAGATACAATAGAATCAAGATCAAGCTCCTAAAATCAAGAAAAAATGATATGAGGAAGTTTGATAGCAAGGATCCGGTAAATTGGATACTACAGGTGGAGAAATATTTTGGTCTACATGATGTGCCACTATTACAAAAGGTACATATTGCATCTTTATATTTAGAACCAAATCAGTTTGTATGGTATAGAGGGCTTTGTTCTCGTAAATCACTTGTCACCTGGTCAATTTTCACGGAGGAAATGATAAAACATTATGAGGATATAAAGAGCAACACCTTCTTTAGCCAATTGATAAATCTCAAACAAAAGGGTTCAATGGCAGAGCACATTGAGGACTTCCAAAAATTGAATATAAGTGATCTGAAAATGATATCTTAGACTAATATTAAGGTATTACAGACTCATGTGCATCGGATTTGACTACATTACTTAGTGCGACAAATCGATAAGATTGTGAATGATATAGACAATGAAGCAGTTAAAGATACATAATAGACAAACACACATAACACAGCAAGTTTAATCTGGATTTCACCCAAAACTCTTGGGCTACATCTCCTGGTCCAACCTTCAATGGTGACCTTTCTATTATGCCTTCAAGAGCAAAGTTTTACAAAAGTGAGCTCAAATTGAGTCTTAACACAACAGGAACAAATAATAGGGGTTTGCTTGAATCCCTCAAGTCTTACTGAGTACATAGACTCTTCCTCTCACTTTTTGTCTCTATCTTCTCTCTGTCTCGACACTACTTGTCTCTGACTCTGTCTCTGTCAGTTTGTGGCTTTCAATCCAATCGGCGTTGTATGTTTGTTTACCCTTCTCGGGCTCTCTGGCTCCCAGCCTCTGTCCGCTCGAATCCCCCTCTGAGCGTTAGCAATCATTGCTAAACGCCTTCAGAGATGGTGGCCACCTATTCTGTAATGGAACAGACCATCGATGACTTTGAAATCCCAAAAATGATCATTCTCTATTTACATAGAGAATACACAAAAAACCTGTAAAAGCCGCCCAAACGCAATCTATTGGACTTCAAAAATCATTAATTTTGCCTTATATCCTTTCATATCCATCTTTGGGCTCCATCGCAAGTAATCATTGACCAATGGCTATTATTGATTTCGGATGGCTAATGTGCACGGAGATTACCTACTCAAAAAGGGTGGTTTTCTCTCTCTGGTGCCTAGCCACGTGGCATCTAGTGTATAGGCTCGAGCGGAGCCCGACCAAAACCACTTACCGCCTATGTCCTGCTCAAAATCCTACTCGTTTCGTGGTTTCCCTTTGTATTTGAAAAATACATTAAAACACTGAAAATATTGCAAAATGGCTTTATGGTGGCCTTGAAATGCTATATATTTTCATCTATAAGTTCCATCGGGTCTGCTTCATTGCATCAGGCACATTTCCTTTACATTTCGTTTATTTAACGAAAATGTGAAATACAAAGGAAAATGTCATTTTCCAAATCTCAAAATATATAAAATATCATCTATGACTCCATCGGGTCCATCTATCACAAGTCATATGTATATTGGCCCCTCTCCATTGTATTGCTCTGACGTGATAGTGCGATGCGACTTGTCGCAATTGCATATCACATAAGCCTCAGGCCATTCATAAGTGCTCTTGTGTGTTTCTCTGACGCGATATCACGAGTTAACCCGGGTCGTCGATCTGCGTGCTTGATCGACAGCCCTTGTTGACCACACTAATCGTTGTCGCAATATTCATGTGGCAACTTCCAATAGCCTCCGCCGATTGCAATATGCCGATCGGATCTGGACCGTTGATCAGCTAGATCCGACGGCTCTTGTGCATCGCTATCCAAGCCTCCGATAGGCTCTATTTCCATTGTTTCCTTGTGTTTTTCACTCCCAATAGTGTAATCCGCCATTTTTAAAGGTTCTTCTTTTGCGATAGTTTTGATCTTTAGAAGAATTTGAAGACTTAGAGGGTTTTCTAGGATCCATTTTGGATCACGCCTTCCCATTGAAAAAGCTTTTGGACCAGCAAAAGTTGGTTTTTAAGCATCAATCAAGTGATGATACAACTTCCTCACTTGTCCAATCTCTATCCATCTTGCACTGCTTGGTTTTGAGCCTTTGAGTCCAATTCTCCGGTACTCAACATCCCCTCTGCGCGTAGTTCTAACCTTCCTGTCCAGGATCGTGTCTTCTTGCAACTCATTAAGATATTCAAGCAACAGATCATCAATAGAAGGCAACTAACTTTTCTCTTCGGGATCTTCAATTAATGAAGGTTCAAACAGTCTCAAATTTTATGCATTAATGATTGAATATATATGCATATAAGTTGGAAAATCAAGGCGAAAAGCATTCTCACCAATTTTCTCAAGTATCTTGAAAGGCCCATACCTTATTGGCTTCAGCTTCTTACCTTCACCTTGCATTATGTCTTTGCTAATGGATAGCCAGACTTGATCACCAACTTGGAAGCTATGCTCAATTCGATGCTTATCATGCCTTGCCTTATACTTGGCCTGGCTCCTCTCCAGTTGTTCCTACACTGCCTGGTGAATTTCTTGGATCTGTTCAATGAACTTGGTTGGTTGATCCACATCATTGTGTTCGTAAACTACTATGTCTTTACTAAAGACAAAATCCAAGGGAGACCTTGGTATAAAACCAAAACAAGTCTTAAAAGGAGATCTCTGTGTAGAAGAGTGCTTGGAACTATTGTAAGCATGTTGCACATAACATAAATGTTCATCCCAAAGCTTGGGATGATTGCTAAAATAGCCTTGTCTTGTTGACCACCTCTATTTTACCATTTGTTTGTGGATGAAATGTTGTGCTCTTCTTCAATCTAGTGTCCATTAACTCCCATAGACTTGACCAAAACTTCCCAACAAATTGGGAATCTCGATTAGATATAATGGAAGTGGGTAACCCAAAATGAACCCATACATGTTGAAAGAACAACTTTGTTGTTTTTTCAACTGTAACCTGCTTATTACAAGGTATTAAAATACACATTTTGCTGAACATATCCAAAATAACATATAAATAATCATGACCTTTTCTAGATTTTGGCAGTCCCCCAACAAAGTCCATGGAAACACTTTCCCAAGGATGAGAAGGAACTAGAAGTGGAGTGTACAAGCCTAATTTTCTATTACTAGGCTTGCTTGTAGCACACATGGTACACCCTTTAATATATCTAGAAACTATTTCATGCATTCTTTGCCAATAACAAAACCTTTGCAACTGTGCAATTATTTTACTTACACCAAAATGACCTGATATTAGAGAAGTGTGTGCTTCTCAAATTATGTTAACTCTTTCAGTTTGAGGAATACATAACTTTCCCAAATGATATAAGAGTTGGTCCTTAACATGATAATCCAATTCTTCTACTTGTTTGCCTTGACTTAAAGTTGCATCTATATCTTTAAAATCTGCATCTTGAGCATATTGTTCAATGTAGCTTTCATGCAATACTGAATTATGCTTAAGTATAGTGGATGCATTTATGATTGGTCTTGATAACATATCTGCAACTTTATTGTGTATTCCCTTCTTATATCTGATGACAAGGTGAAATTTTTGTTGAAAACCCATCCACCTATAGTGTCGTGATTGCTGCAATTTAGTTTGTGAGTGCAAATATTGAAGTGGTTGATGATCTGTATGTATAATTGTTTCTTTGCCCATTAGGTAATGTTTCCACTTTTTCACACTCTGCACTAATGCATACAATTATTTTTCATATGTGGGATAATTAACTACTGCAGAATTAAATGTCTTAGAATGATAACATATGGGTTTACCATGTTTCATCAACACTACTCCCATGGCATAGTCACTGGAATTTGTTTCAATCTCAAATAGTCATTGAAGATCTGGCAATGCTAGTGTTGGTGTTGTACTAATTTTTTCTTTCAAGGTGTCGAAGGCTTTCTACTATTTTCTTCCCCACTGAAACACCTTGTTCAATCTTGTCAAAGCATGTAAGGGAGTTGCAATCAAGGAAAAGTTAGCAATAAGCTTTCTCCAATATTGTGTTGCTCCTAGGAAGCTCCTAACTTCTGTAACAGATTTGAGTTTAGGCCAGTTCACACTGACTTCAACCTTAGAGGGATCTATCTTTAATTCACCACCCCCTACAATATGACCCAAATAATTTAAAGATGTTTTGCCAAATTCACATTTTGATAACTTCACATAGAGATTTTCTTTTTTTCAAAACATCTAGAGTCTGCTTTACATGCTTCAAATGTTCTTCCCATGTTTTACTGAAAACAAGAATGTCATCTAAATATACAATTACAAAATCATCAATAAAAGGTCGAAGTACACCATTCATAACTCTCATGAAAGTGGGAGGGGAATTACTTAAGCCAAAAGGCATAAGCAGCCATTCATACAGCCCTTGCTTTGTTTTGAAAGCAGTCTTCCATGCATCTTGTTCTGCTACTCTGACCTGATGATAGCCACTACACAAGTCCAAGTTGGAAAAGTAAACAACTTCTTTCAGCTGATCTAATATATCATCAATTCGAGGAAGAGGATAATGATTCTTGATCGTTATTTATTCAGTGCTCTGTAATCAATGCACATCCTCCACAAACCATCTTTCTTTCTCACCAACATGATTGGAGATCTGAATGGTGATGTGCTTGGTCTTATGAACCGTTTATTGAGCATCTCATGTACCTGCTTCTTGATCTCTGCATTCTCTAAAGCGGATAACCTATACACTCTGATGTTAGGAAATGGAGCATCTTGCTACAAATGAATATCATGTACTATTTCCCTTTTGGGTGGCAGACCTTTAGGTTCTGGAAATAGGATATCATATTCTAAAACAACTTTATCTAAATCAAATTTTTGTTTAGCATTAGAGCCTTCAAATATATTGACCTTATCAGGGTTCTTTCCTTTACAACCATTAGTAAAAATTGCTTGCATGAATTTACAATTCTTTTCATCTGCCCTGAGTTAATGAGAGTGTAGTTATTTTTTAGCTGATGAGCTCTTACAATATATTCTATTCCATTTTTTTTGAGTTGATACTTATTTTCAATTCTATAGAAAATGGCTTCTCTATCATACAAGTAAGGAATTCCTAAAACAATACCACATATATCCAAGGGAACTATATCTAACTCAACCTCATCTACAAAAGTTGACCCAATAGAAAACCTAAGTTTACATTCTCTAGTCACTTGTAGCTTTGCTTTATCACATACCCAACCTAATGGATATGGCTTCTTGTGAGGTGTTGTTAGTAAGCCCAACTTCTTTACAATTGTTTCAGAAATCAAGTTTACTTGTGAACCACTATCAAATAAAATATCGATCTTTTGGTGCTTGGAAATAACTCTAATATGAAAAACCTCATGTCTTTTCCTCTCATTATCTTCATTATCAATAGATTGTGCAGAATTACTTGTAGATGCTTCAGAATTTTTACCTTTTATACATGTGGTTGTGACTATTGTTTCATCGCCTGAGTCTAATCCCAAGTCTTTCTAAATAGTAGCAGCAGTATTCTTCTTCTTACCACCGAACTTCTTTGGTTTCAGCTCCAGAAGCAAAGACAAGCATTGTGCATCATCATGTCCATCCTTCTTGCAGTGAGTGCATGAAGGTTTGTCTTTCTATACAATGTTTTCCTTCCTCTCTTTCCATCTCAGCTTCCTATTTTCCTTGTTCTTGATTGCAGTGGGCTTTGATGATTCCCCAATCTCTAGGTTCACATTCTCTCCTCTAGCCTCTAGATGTGTAGCCTGAACTGATATCTCATCTATGCTAGTCGGGTTAAACATGAGAATGGTGTGCCTCAAATAGCTATGCAAACCACCTATATACTTCAACAAAATTTCAAGTGAGTCTAGAGAAATGCCTAGAATTAAAGCTTTTTTTCTAAATTCCTGTTTATAGCTTTGTACACTTTGCCCCTTTAATTGTGAAGAGTTTGCCAACTCATCATTTCTTGTTGCATATAAGCTAGTGGATAGAATTGTTTTTTAATTGCAGAAACAAATTCATTCCAGGTAGAAATAATTTTACCATGCTTCTTCAAATCAGCTTGTGTCCTCCCTTCCCACCACACTAGGCCAGTTCCTCCAAGGCGAAGGCTAGCCAGCTGAATTTTACTCCTTTCTGAATCAATGTTCTACACCCTACAATACACACCAATCTATCTAATCTATTTATCTAGCTTTTTTGCATTTAATTCTCCATCATAAATTGGCAAATCAAATTTTACATCTAATTTAATCAAATATGTTTTCTTCTTTTTCTTTTCAGGGCTAGAAGGAGATGTTGATGGAGGAGGCTCTTCCACTTTCCCTTTGCCTTCTAAATGGGCAAATAGAAGAGGTTCCTCTACTCCTTTCCCTTGTTCGGGTGCTGAGGTGTTTGCATCTCGATCCTTCTTAAATTCTCAATACATCTCTTCCACCATGGCTCTCATGGTCATGAAACTGTCCATGAACTAAGGTTTTGATCCCAAGGGAATCTCTTTTTCCATTTTCCTTCAAGGATAGACTCTTCTAATTTCTAGATTGGCCTCAACAAGTTCTCCTTTTCTCTGCTTGAGCTTTGACCTAGTTAGCATTCAAAAAATCCAAAACAAACTTGTCTAACCTTAGCAAACCTAAAGCTCTGATACCACTTGATCTGAAAATGAGCTCTTAGACTAATATTAAGGTATTACAGACTCATGTGCATCAGATTTTCCTACATTACTTAGTGCAACATATCGATAATATTGCGAATAATATAGACAATGAAGTAGTTAAAGATATATAACAGACAAACACACATAACACAACAAGTTTAATCTGGAGTTCACCCAAAACTCTTGGGCTACGTCTCCTGGTCCAGCCTTCAGCGATGACCTCTCTATTATGTCTTCAAGAGCAGATTTTTAAAAAAGTGAGCTCAAATTGAGTCTCAACACAACATGAACAAATAATAGGGGTTTGCTTGAATCCCTCATGTCTTACTGAGTACACAGACTCTCCCTCTCACTTTATGTCTCTGTCTTCTCTCTATCTCGGCACTACTTGTCTCTGTCTATGTTAGTCTGTGGCTTTAAAGCCAATCGGCATTGTTTGTTTGTTTCCCCTTCTCGGGCTTTCCGAATCCCAACCTCTGTCTGCTTGAATCCCTCTCTGAGCGTTAGCAATCATTGCTAAATGCCTTCAGGGATGGTGTCCACCTGTTCTATAACGGAATGGACCATCGGTGCCTTTGAAATCCCAAAAATGGTCGTTCTCTGTTTACACAGAGAATACACAGAAAACTTGTAAAAATCTGCCCAAATGCAGCTTATCAAACTTCAAAAATCATTAATTCCATCTTATATCCTTTCAGATCCATCTTTGGGCACCATCACAAGTAATTGTTGACCAACGACTATTATTGATTTCAGGCGGCTAACACGCACGGAGATTACCTGCCCAAAAATGGTGGTTTTCTCTCTCTAGCGCCTAGCCACGTGGCATCCAGTGTATAGGCTTAGGCGGAGTCCAGCCAAAACCACTTACTGCCTACTGCCTGCCCAAAATCTTGCTTGTTTCGTGGTTTCCCTTTTTATTTGAAAAATACATTAAAACACTGAAAATATCGCAAAATGGCTTTATGGCAGACTTGAAATGCTATATATTTTCATCTATAAGTTCCATTGGGTCTGCTTCATCGCATCAGGCGTATTTCCTTTGCATTTCATTTATTTAACGAAAATGTGAAATACAAAGGAAAATATTGTTTTCTGGTTCTCAAAATATATAAAATATCATCTATAACTCCATCAGGTCTGGTTATCGCAAGTCATATGTATATCGAGCTCACTCCGTTGTACTGCTCCGACGCGATATTGTGATGCGACTTATCGGAATTGCATATCGCAAAAGCCCCAGGCCGTTGATAAGTGCTCCCATGTGTTTCTCCGACACGATATCATGAGTAAACACGGGCTGTCAATCTACGTGCTTGATCGACGGTCCTCGTTGACCGTGTTGATTGTTGTCGCAATATTCATGTGGCAGCCTCCAATAGCCTCCGCCGTTTGCAATATGCCAATCGGATCTGGACCGTTGATCGGCTAGATCTGACGACTCCTATGCATCACTGTCCAAGCCTTCGATAGGCTCTATTTCCATTGTTTCCTTGTGTTTTTCACTCCCGATGGTATAATCCGCCATTTTTAAAGGTTCTTCTTTTGTAATAGTTTTGATCTTTAGAATACTTTGAAGACTTAGAGGGTTTTCTAGGATCCATTTTGGATCAATAAGGGTAAATGATATTCCAAAGAAGCAAAAGATTTATGTCTTCATAGGGACTTTAAAGGGTAGCATTCAAAATGAGGTTCTTCTTTGGGAACATGATTCATTGGAGAAGGCATTCAGGTTGGCAAGAAAAATTGAAAGCGAAATTATGGAAACAAGGAATCCTACCACTCACAACTATAAATATGGAAGTGTTTTTGCTCCTAGCCTTCCACAACCTACAAGTTTTACACCACAAAAATTGGAAGAAAAAAGAGAAAAGGGGCTTTGTTATAGTTGTGATAGCAAATACACTAAAGGTCATAGTGTGCTGAGAAAAAATTATTTTACATAGACTGTGAAGAGGAGGAAGAAAAGGATCAAGAAACGTCAAAAGAAGAGGATATACACTAGGAACCAACCCTATAGAAATAAGAAATGAATCTAACCATGTCTTCTAAATCATTGGCAAGAATTACTACTCAAACTCTCAAGATAGAAGGACATATCAATAAGAACAAGGTTCAAGAAGTGAAAGATCACATAGAGCATCAAGAAATGAATCCGACCATATCTTGTAATGCATTGGCAAGAATTACCACTCCTCAAACTCTCAAAATAGAACGACATGTCAAGAAGAAAAAGGTTCAAGCAGTGAAAGATCACATCAAGCATCAACAACAAGTTCTCCAACTTTTAAAGGATAACCCCACTTTGGTGCAGAATCGAATGAAACAAGAGGCATATCTACATTGCATGAAAGAAGTTTTGACATAGGCGACTAGGTATTTTTACAACTACAACCATACAAACAAATGTCCCTCAAGCAAGCTAAGAAGGATAATAAATTATCACCAAAGTACTATGGTCCTTATAAATCACTGCAAAAGATTGGTACTATTGCATACGAATTGGAGCTTCCTGCATCTTCCCGAGTGCACCCAGTTTTCCATGTTTCATGCTTAAATAAGGTTATAGGTGACAAGGTCCCAATTCAAACAATATTGTCGAAACTTGAAGAAGAAGGAAAAATCATATTTCAACCTGAAGCAGTCACGGAAACAAGAACCCGACAACTACGAAATCGATCAATTTCAGAGTATTTCATCAAGTGGAAGAACTTACCTGCTGAAGATTCCACATGGGAGGATGAGAATTTTATACAGAAGCATCAAGAACTACTCAAGCATTGAGGACAACACTTTTTGAAGGAGAGAGGCATGTTGGGTGCCTATACTACTAGTGTAACCCATTATTGTTATTAGTGCAACCCACTTATTATATTGTTGTGCCCATACAGTCCCCATATTGTTATTATTGTGCCCCATAGAAGCCCACTATTGTTATTGTTGTTCCCTTACATTATTATTGTTATGCCAGCTTTGATTATATTATGACCCCTTAGACTCCTACTAAGGAGGTCTTGTCATTTGTATCATCCAAGAATTGTTCATTTGTGTAATGTAAAGGAGGTTGTCCCCTCGAAGAGGCTTATTTTGAAGGTGTTGATCTCTCTTTTCTTCTATTTTGTGAACTAGTTTCATAACAATCATCCAGATGCAATGCAATTATAACCTTCGAATAATCTACCCTTTCAACATAAACTTTTGAATCAACATTTATCTTAAAACCAAGGAAATCACTAATACCTTTCAATATGATAATAAGATCTCAAAGATTAATTCATCCCTCCAACATTTTATAGAATTTGTATATCAAGCATTCAATTCTTGGAGGCACTAATTTTAAAATCTTGATGAACATAAATGTTGTATTCAAGTTTTGGGTTGAGAAATTTATCTTTTACATCTATTTGATGACTTTAAGAATCATCAAATGTACTAAAAATAAAAAAGACTTGAATAAAAAATCATTTAATGAGAAGAATAGTTACAAAATGGTAATCAATACTTTTATAGCTATCTATCACCATGTCCTTTGCCATGCTTGTATTATTTTCCTTATCTTAGGAATTGTTATTAAAATCTCATTCTTTGTTTTGATCACCAATGAAGTCATGTATTCTCCATATAATGCATTCTTCCACATTACCACTTCATGACTACGCTAAGCTTCTCATAACCTTTGTGGTTATAATGTAAAAATTGTCACAACATAAGTGAGCTTATTAGGTTCTATAACCTACGATGAATATTATTCCACTAGAATGCAATTATCCTCAAAAAAATTGTATATTGGAAACAAGTTTACTATATTTTGTTAAGAACAAGTGTGGTGTTTCTCCCTATGTGGTGGGAATTATTAGCAATAATTATGGCAATGGTAATGATAATGTTGAAAATAACAATGTCAATGGGTTCATGTGAGCTTATGCATTACTATGATGACACGCTCGTTGCAACGAAAATGTATAAAAACAAAAAAATGGCCTTGATTATTGCTAAGATTTTGGTTAAATTTCTGCTCCTTGTGAGTTAGAATCAGTAAGATTAGGTTGACATGGCTAGGCCAGAGGATCCCTATGCTTTTTGTGAGGATTGTAAGGTCTTATTAATGATAAAACCTAGAAGTAAGGATAGTAGTGTTGATGAGTAAGCATAGAATCAAGAGGACCAAGTCTTCGTAGAACATCTGATGTTCAATGTAGAAGAGTTCATAATATAACTCTTAAGATGGTGGAATGTCAAAATAACAGGCTTAAGTGGACAAGAAAAAGTTTGGGGCTTGATCCATATAATTCAACCTATAAAGGTAATCTAGAGATAATTCCCCTTAGCACGAAACTCTTTGGAATTTTGGGGATGGAATTCCCCTTTGTTTTGCAAAGTTCTTTGGAAATATTGGGTTTGGATGGCCCCAACCTTAGCCTTATTCACATAGCCTGATTAGAGCTAGGAACAAGAGCCAATAAAAAGGGGGTCATCAAAATATTGGTGTATCAAGCCCCAGAAGAGTTTGAAATGCACAATATGTGAAAATCCCAGTATGGAATGGCCTTGGGCGACAGGCTATCATTGACGACATTATTTCTATTAATTGCATGTTGAATAATGGAACTAGGACCTTGATGTATCAGTGTAACCAAAGTATCAAAGCATTGGGATATTCAAGGGATGATGTCACAATTTGATGACATCGTGATGCCACATGTACAATATATGTCACCCAGAAATAACATTTTTAACATTCCAGCCAGCATATGAGTGACACATGGCATAAGTTAGTAATGTTAACTAGTAGGGAACACATCAACACCTATCACAACTCAAGAGGTGATTTCTTGTTAATGATTCACATAGCTAGGGAAACTTTTAAGGATGGAAATCTATCTTAAAGTTTAGAAACCTTGATGAATCTTACTAGTCCTTAATATGCAAATTGTAAATTGTTCGGTCATATTATTGTAAAGATACTCAAATTTTGAATGATTTTATATAGTATTCTATAAAACTTTAGCAATTTTTAGGGTAAAATAATTTTATCCTATAAAATTTGGGTGAAAAGCATGGAAAATTAGCCCTCCTATGAATATTATCCCCTAAAATTTTCCTTAGGCATGGAACATTGACCTATCATATAAAACCCTCTAAGTCTTTCAAAGATCAAAACTATCGCATGAGAAGAACTTTTAGAAAAGTCGGATAACACTATCGGGAGGCAAAAACATGAAGAAACTAGTGAAATGAAGCCTATCGGAGGTCAATGGAGCAATGTACAGGATCCGTCAGATCTGTCCGATCAACGGTCTAGATCCGATCGGAAAATCACAATCGGCGGTGGCAAGCGAAGGCTATTGGCAGAGACCACATGGAATATGTGACAGCAATCAGCGGGGTCAACGAGGACCATTGATCAAGCGCACAGATTGACGACCCGAGTTGAATTGTAATATCACATCGACAAACCACAGAGGAGCACTTACAAATAGCCCAGGGGTATGTGCGATATGTGATTGCAATTAATCACATCGCAACATCGCATCGAAGCATAACAATGGAGTGGGGACGATATAAACATAACTTGCAATAACCGGACCCGATGAAGATATTGGTGATATTTCATATATTTTGAGATCCAGAAAACGACATTTTCCTTTGTATTTGCGTTTTTTGGTTAAATAAACGAAACACGAAGGAAATGTGCCAATGTGATGAAACTGGACCTAAAAGGGTTTATGAATTCAGATATATAATATTTCAAGTCTGTCTAAAGCCATTTTTTGAGGTTTTTCAATGTTTTCATGTATTTTTAAAAGACAAAGGGAAACCAGGAAACAAGCAGGATTTCGAGCAGGCCATAGGCGGTAAGTGGTTTTGGCTGCCACGTGTCCAGGTGTCAGAGAGAGAAAACCACCCTTTTTGGGCAGTTAACCCCCGTATGCATGAGCCACCCGAAATGAACCTCAGTCGTTGGATCAAGATCTCTCAAATCAATGGTGGAGATGCGATAAGCAATATAAAGGCGGACCCGATAGAAGTATAAAGTGGATTTATGAATATTTGAAGTCCGATGAACTATGTTTTGGCATATTTTTCCTGTGTTTGAATGTATTTCTCTGTGTAAACAGAGAATGGCTATTTCGGGGATTTTAAAGGCCAAATGGTCCCTTTCGTTGCAAAATAGGTGGCCACCTCCCCTAAAGACGTTATGCAATGATTGCTAACGCTTAGAGGGGGATTAGAGCGGATAGAGGTCGGGAGCCAGAGAGCTCAAGAAGGGGAAATGAACAGACAGCACCGATTGGATTTAAAGCCACGAAAGGCAAAAGACAGAGACAAGCAGTGCTAAGATAGAGAGCAAACAAAGACAGAGAGTCAATGAGGAGAGTCTATGTACTCAGAAAGAATTGGGGGATCCAAGTAAAGCCTTGTTGTTTTGTATCTATTGTGTGAGACTCAAATTGAGCTCACTTTTGTAAAAACTATGCTTTTGAAGACATAATAGAGAGGTCACCACTAAAGGCTGGACCAAGAGACGTAGCCCAGGAGTGTTGGGTGAACTCCTTATTAAACTTGTTGTGTTTATGTGTGTTTGTCTGTTATGTTCATTAACTGCTTCATTGTCTATGTCTTTCGCAATCTTATCGATCCATTGCACAAAGTAGCATAGGCAAATCCATGCACATGAGTCTGTAACACCTTAAGATTAGTCCAAGATCTTGATTTTCAGATCAAGTGGTATCAGAGCTTTAGGTTTGCTAAGGTTAGACAAGCTTGTGCTGGATTGTTGAATGCTAACTAGGTAAAAGCACAAATTAGGAGAAGGAGAACTGGTTGAGGCCAATCCAAAAATTAGAAGAGTCTATCCAAGGAGGAAAATGGCAGAAGAGATTCCCTTGGAATTAGACTCTCAGTTCATGGACAGTTTCATGACCATGAGAGCCATGGTAGAAGAGATGTATCGAGAATTTAAGAAAGGTCGGGATGAAGACCCTTCAGCATCTCAAACAAGAAAAGGAGTAGAGGAACCTCTTCTAGTTTCCCCTTCAGGAGGCAAAGGGAAAGGGGAAGAGCCTCCTCCACCATCACCTCCTTCTAGCCCTGAAAATAAAAAGAAGAAAACATCTTTGATTAAATTAAATGTAAAATTTGATTTCCCAATATATGATGGAGAATTAAATGCAGAAAAGCTAGATAACTGGATTAGACAGATTGATGTATATTGCAGGGTGCAGAACATCGATTCAGAAAGGAGAAAGATTCAGCTAGCCAGCCTTTGCCTTGGAGGAACTATCCTAGTGTGGTGGGAAGGCAAGACATAAGCTGACTTGAAGAAGCATGGTAAAATTCTTTCTACCTGGAGTGAATTTGTTTATGCCATTAAAAAACAATTCTATCCACTAGCTTATATGCAACAAGCAATGATGAGTTGGCAAACTCTTCACCAATTAAAGGGACAAAGTGTACTAAGCTATACCCAGGAATTTAGAAAAAGAGCTTAATTCTAGGCATTTCTCTAGACTCACCTGAAACTTTGTTGAAGTATATAGGTGGTCTGCATAGCTATTTGAGGCACACCATTCTCATGTTTAACCCTACTAGCATAGATGAGGTAAGCTACACATCTAGAGGCTAGAGGCAAGAATGTGAACCCAGAGATTGGGGGATCATCAAAACCCACTGCAAGCAAGAACAAGGAAAAGCGGAAGCAAAAATGGAAAGAGAGGAAGGCAAACATTGTACAAAAAGACAAACCTTCATGCACTCACTGCAAGAAGGATGGACATGATGATGAACATTGCTGGTCTTTGCATCCAGAGTTGAAACCCAAGAAGTTCGATGGCAAGAAGAAGAAGACTGTTGCTGTTATTCAAAAAGATTTGGGGTCAGACTCAGGTGATGAAACAACAATCACAGCCACAAGTATAAAAGGTAAAATTTCTGAAGCATCTACTAGTAATTCTGCGCAATCTATTGATAATGAAGAAAATGAGACGAAAAGACATGAGATTTTTCATATTAGAATTATTTCCAAGCATCAAAAGATTGATACTTTATTTGATAGTGGATCACAAGTAAACTTAATTTCTAAAGCAATTCTAAAGAAGTTGGGACTACTAACCACACCTCACACGAAGCCATATCCATTAGGATGGGTATGTGATAAAGCAAAGCTACAAGTGACTAGACAATGTAAACTTAGGTTTTCTCTTGGGTCAACTTTTGTAGATGACGTTGAGTTAGATATAGTTTCCTTGGATACATGTGGTATTGTTTTAGGAAGTCCTTACTTGTATGATAGAAAAGCCATTTTCTATAGAGATGAAAATAAGTATCAACTCACAAAAGATGGAATAGAATATATTGTAAGAGCTCATTAGCTCAAAAATAACTACACTCTCATAAACTTGGGGGAGATGAAAAGGATTGTAAATTCATGCAAGCAATTTTTACTAATGGTTGTAAAGGAAAAGAACCCTGATAAAACCAATGTATTTGAAGGTTGTGATGCAAAATAGAAAGCTGATTTACAAAAATTTGTTTCAGAATATGATATCATATTTCAAGAACCTAAAGGTCTTCCACCCAAAAGGGAAATAGTACATGATATTCATTTGCAGCAAGATGCTCCATTGCCTAACATTGGAATGTACAGGTTATCCGCTTTAGAGAATGTAGAGATCAAGACGCAGGTATAGGAGCTGCTCGAGAAAGGGTTCATAAGACCAAGCACATCACCATGCGGATCTCCAATTGTGTTGGTGAGAAAGAAAGATGGTCCGTGGAGGATGTGCATTTATTATAGAGCACTGAATAAAATAACGATCAAGAATCGTTATCCTCTTCCTCGCATAGATTATCTATTAGATCAGTGGAAAGAAGTTGTTTACTTTTCCAAGTTAGACTTGCGTAGTGGCTACCATCAGGTCAGAGTTTGATCTGGATTTAAACAGGAACGCAACAAAATACAGAGATAACCATATACACAAATATGCAGCGGAAATAATACTTCATTTCCTTAATGGAAAATACTGAAATATGCTTACAACCGGAAATAGAAATAAACCAGCTAGGGCGATGGTAGCTTATCTTTGAGAAGAGATGTGGTGGCTACATGCCTCTAAATTGTTCTGAACTGTGTTACAATGAGGCTCGAAGGCCTATTTATTGTTGAGAAACAATGGCAAATCTTTCACATCCTGAAACCTAACCCTAGAAGATGAAACGCCAAATTGTGGGCCCCGTTTGGGTAAATTGGTACATCAATTTCCCGGGGTCGTAACTTTGGCATACGATCTCCGTTTGACGCGTACAATAGCTCGTCAGAAAGATCTATCCGAGCACTACCACTTTGGGAGGAAACATGGGTCCATGGACCCATGTTTCCCCATATTTCCAAAAAAACGTCGTTTAGGGCCTTAAAACGGCTCCGAAAGTTCAGGACCCGAAAAACTGCTAAAAATAGTAAATTGTGCTACAATTTAGGAAACTAAAAAGACTGAAAGAGACAATTGTGGGGGTCCAAATGGGATAGGTGGGTGGCCACCAACATCCACCTGGATCATTCCTCCCCCCTTAGGAAGCAATGGTCCCCATTGCGTTGAGTTCCTCCATCTGCTGAACTTGTCCTGCAATCTCTGATGTGTCCAGTATTGGTGGAAAGCATGGTTGATGTCGGTCCACATTGAACACTTGGTGCAGGTGAAGAAATGGAGGAATTTTGTGCTTCAAAGCATTGTTGCCCATAGCCTTGGTACTGGTGTAAGGACCATGTCGGAGTGGTCGGAGCTTCTAATGGGCTCTTGTAAGGTGTTCTTTCTGCAGATGCAACCAGACTTTGTTGCCCACCTGAAGCTTGTGTGGTACCCGTGTGGGTGAGGAGAAGTTGTTCCTGTGTTTTGTCATGACCGTATTCCTTTGTTGTTGCTGCTGTGTAGAGGAACCCTTTGCGGGGGTGATGGATGTAGCAACGATCTTCCCCTTACTTTGGGAGTGAACCATACAAATGAATTTCCTGGTTTGTGATATGATCTTGCTGCCTTTCTTAGCAGTGATCAAAGATGTGGCGGTAGGTGGGGCTACCTCCGGCATCCTGTATAATGAATTATCCAAAGAAATAATGAGAGCGTGAGGCCTTGACTCATAAACAGCATGTCGCTTCCACAAGTATGGTTGGCCTAATAGTACATCACAAACATCCGGAGGTGTAACATCACACAATACCTCGTCTGTGAAGGGCTTGATGCTGTAGGGAAGGCGGCATTGCTGGCGAAATTTGAGATCTCGTCCTTCATGAAGCCACCCGATACTATACAGCTGCGGGTGTGGTGTAGTCAGTAGGCCCAATCGCTTCACGAACTCTGCTGAAATAAGGTTCTTTTGGCTGCCACTGTCGACAATGAATTGCAGTGGCAAACCCTTCACCCACATCTGTGAGTGGAAAAGACACTCCCCCTCCTCTGGCTCTTCAGGTTCATTCTTCTGGATCTTGGCAGTGGCGCTGGGATCTGCATCAATGATCTGCTTCCCTTTGCCATTCCCCTTGTCGGGATCTGGCTCAGGGTCGAAACATGTATCTGATTCGGAAGCCTTCAACTCGGCCACCAATGACTGCTTGGTCCGACACTCACTTGTATTATGAGTGGGACTCTTGTGGAACTCACACCACTTTCCTGTGTCCTTCTTCTGTTCCGTGGTGTTTTTCTTTTCTTGTGGTTTCGATGGGTTGTCTTGGGTCACCCCGCCTTGGCTTTGTCCTTTGGGCTTCGGATTTGCAGACCCAAAGTCTCACTTCTTCTGTTTGAACTTTTGCTCGATTTTGACAGCGTATCGGTATGTTGTGCTAAGCGAGGAGATGTTCAAGAACTCCATCTCTTCCTGGATGTATCTGTGTAGTTAGCCTTGGTATTTGAGTACCAAATGCAGCTCAGAATCTTTGATACCCAACTGTGTGCGAAGGGTATGAAAAATGTTTGTGAACTCTGGCACATCTTGGTATCGTCCTTGCCGCAGTGTGGTCCATCTGATGTATTTGTCCTCATAACTTTTGACAGGGTAGTACTTCTCCTTGATGGCATCTCAGAATGAATCCCAAGTGGGTGCGGCTGAAAATAATGAGCCTGTGCTTTCATCCTTCTGCTTGCAGTAGGTTTCCCACCAGTCCTTGACATGGGAGGCTGCTTTGAGAAGAGCGAAAACAATCTTTTCCCGACTTGAAAATTCATGAACAGAAAAATAACCCTCTAGCAGATTTAATCATTTATCTACCGCATCTGCGTTTATTTTACCCTTGAAGATGGGGATTTCAAAATTCACTTGTACCTTAAAGGGCGTGGCGTTTCCAGAGTAGCTGCTGGAAGCCGATGCATCTCCTCTTGAAGGATCTGCCCAAAACTGTCCATAATCGCGTTCCTTTGCCGCTCGAGGGCTTCTTCGAGCAAGATTTTGATAGGATCTCCTGCCCCCTCATCTTTCTTCTCATCCGCCATGGGAGGCCGTCGGGATTTGCGAGGCTAGTCTTGCAAAGGT
>APFE031081794.1:15240-43608 GCA_000404065.3 Pinus taeda | reverse complement strand
TCTGGCGGTTTGTTTGTTCGTGAGCTGAGCTGGGCGGCAAATGTGGCATCTTGGATTTCAGGGATCATGTACTGAACAGCATCAGTTAAACATTTAATGGCAGCTCGTTGATCATAAGGTTTAATGAGGAAGTGCCAATATGTTTCCATACTTAGGCTGTTAACCCCGGCGATTAGTTTTCCTGTCTTTTCTAACTCTGGGTAAGATAGTTGTTCCAATGTATGAGCTGTAACTATCTTTCCAGGTGTACACTGGGTAACAATGTTTGATAGGTAAAGCGTATCATTAACCAGATCAATCAGATTGTTAGAAGTCAATGTGCTCCTTGAAGCTGCCCTTTCTGCTTTCATTACCTGTGTATGCCATTCTGTGAATAGTATGTTTTTATGAACTTCGAGTATTTTCGGCAAATTAGAACTTTTTCCTTCTTTTGAATCTTGCCATTCAAGGTGCGCTGTGATGATTTCATCGGCTTGATTCAACTCATCTCTTGCCTTTTCTACTCGATCGCTTACAATTGTGGCTAATTCACAAAGTGGTTATGCTTGAGCAAGGTATTCAGCCAATATCTTGGCTTGCGATATAAGCACATTGTTAACTATTGTTGCTTCTTTTCTGAATTCTATTACCTGTGAATTTCCTCTGAAGTTATCCAGTTGTGCTGTAATCTGGGCGATCTGTTCATCTTTATTTATCAATAATTGCTCATTTGCTTCCCTTAATTGTTCTAGAGCCTTTTGCAATTCATTTTGTCTGTAGACTGCCGACTGATTAATGCTCTGTTTTTCCTCTTCCCATTGTTTTGTCAATTGCTCATTCATTTGTTGTTGTTGCTCTAACTGTGCCTCGGTTTGTATCACCTTTTGTTTCGCTGCTGCCAACTCTTCTTGTAAAGCGGAAATTTCTTGCTCCCTTGTTTTAAGCAGAAGACTTACCTCGGATGCTTTGTCTATAGTAGCAGCTGAATAAGCTCCAGCATACTGTGAGAGTTTGGTTAGATCATCGGAGGGGTCTTGTTTCTGCTTCCATACTACATTGCCCATAATAGTTGACTCGGGAAAGATAGAAGGTTGATCAGGCCTTTGTCTCTTCCTCGATCATTTTACTACGGCTTTATATTTTGGGCTGTAGAAGACACTTAGAGGGGGAATATCTTCCACCTGTAGCATAATTTGTTCACTAGGGCTTTTCGGAATAATTTCCACCTCTTTTGACTTTGATGTAGCGCTGGTTATGCTTAAACCCTGAGATAAGGTTTTGCCTTGTTCAGTGCTGCTTTTAGGAGTATCTGTGCCCTGTGAGTCTTTATTTCCACCGATAATGGTGGTGAAATGTTGCCATTCCTTTTGCAATTGAGGATTTGTGACAATACTCTTATTGATATCGGTGGTGCTTTTAGACTGGGATTCTTTAAGCATTTGTTCTTGCTTTTCTTTTTCTCTCTGTTCTTGTTCTTCTCGTTGTTTCTCTGCCTGTTTCCTCTCTGCCTCCTCTTTTTCTTTCTCTTTCTCCTTTTGCTTCTTTTCTGCCTGCTCTTGGCGCTTTTTATCTTCCTTCTCCTTCTTCAAGCGTTCTTGTTGATCTCGTTTTATCTTCTCCTCTCGCTGCTTCCTTTGTTGTTCCTCCTGCTCTTTATTACTGATTTGTATTGTAGCAGGAGGCTTCTTAGTCTGTTGTTTGCCAGGGCCACTTGATGATGCTGTTTGGTCGGTTATTAACAAATCCAAAGGCAGAGTTTGCAACCTCTGTTCTCTGAGTTTATTAAACTCAATTAATCCTTCATCATTGTATTGCCTCTTGGCGAGTTGCATGACTTGAAAAATTGATTCGGCTGATTTGAACATGTCATCAAACATATCATCTTTGTGATTAAATAGTGCTAACTTAGAATGCTCTAAAGCAGCATACGCTGTTTTCTTTGGATCATATAGCCTATTGGGCAGGGTAGCAAAATTTAGGACTCGGATCTTTGACGCTTCTTTCTCTGCATGCTTTAGATCATTCAGTGTGAAAACCCCACATCTAAAGGGGAAAGTAGGCCAACCCCTTTTCTTCTCCTTTTTAAGGATCTGAGTGGTGCTTTCTGCTGTTATTTGGTAAGCAATCTCCCTTGCTAACAGTTTATCGAGGACATATAAAGGAAGGACATGAGGGTCTGCTTGACTTCCGAAAACCCTAATATAAGTGAAATGTTCTTCTCCGAACCAACTACCTACCGCAGGCAAATCAAAAGAAGCAAGGTAGGAAATCTTGGGGATAGGTTTGTCAAAAATTGCGTAATATACAGGGATCATGAAACCATTGCAAATTTGGTACATATGGTTTTTATAAGAGGGTTTCCACATTTTACGATGATAAATGTGAATGGGCGAGGGGTCCTGCACGGTCCACCTCCAACCAAGGATGGGGAATTCAGAATTAAAACACAAGGTGTCCAAGATGTATGCACTGTAGTAAAAAGGAGGAATTATTCTTTCACTGACTCTAGAATTATTCCTATAATTGATAACAGCTGTTGCCAGTTTATTTGATAGAATAGTGGCCCAATCCATAATAACACTGTTTACTGCCGCTTCCATGAGAGGAACCATTTCAATGGTGAAAACAGCGGAATCATGTAAACCCCACAATCTACACATCATTATGCCGGCATAACAATAAGGAGAACACAAAGAGTCGACTGAGTACTTACCGGAGGATTCATGTTTGTGTTTAGCTGGGTTCCCCCTCCACTCCTTAATAGGTTCAGATTCGATCGCGTGTTCACTTGCAAATTTTTTCAGAAAGGTGCTATTATATACTTGTTCTGGCGCCGGCAAATGGTACATTTGTCTCAGATCTTCAGGCTTGAATGACCCAAAAACTCTCCCATCCTTTGTGACGAAAGTTCTATCATTGAAGGGGATTTCTTCAATTGCCCATTTCACCACGTCAGTATAAGGGAGCATTTGTTCTCTAGCTGCAATTCTGTGAAGGAACGAGTCCGCCAAATCTTTAATACTGTTTTCTGACTTATCAGATGAATCCGCAGTGGCTTCATCTACTGCTTGTGCTGGTTTTTCGGCTTCTATTAAGTCATAAGTCCCTTGCCAAGTAGTTTTTGCTAGGCCTGCGCATGTAGTGTCGGATATTAAACCTTTCTTACTACTTGGCGTTGATTGTCCTGTGGCTGGTGCGTTTGGAACATTGGCGGCCTTCTTAGACTTTTTCCCCATCATGTTTTGAATTCTCTAGTAGAAACTTATCCTGCAACAGAGAATTAGATCCGGCGTAACACAGAGATAATAGAGAAACTCAGAGATGATATTCGAATGTAAAAGATTAACGTTGATATATCTGGCTTTTATTGAACGGCGGGGAGACAATCTTTATGCAAATCTTAGGGCAGGGATTCATTATGTAACCGTATAGGGTCTGTCACCTTTATAAATGCCCATTACTCCGAATTTGATTCGTAAATCTCTTAAGGCGAGTAGAGGACGTATGGGCGGCCGGGTATGAGTGATTATGCCTTAATTACCAATAAATTGGCCTTCCAATCACTTAACTGGCTTTTCATCGAAAAATGTGCTTTTACCGCATCGCAAGGAAAGAGGGGCGCGAATGGCTTTAACAATGGGTTTGGATATCGCTTATCGCCAATTGCGATATCGCATCGGCGGAAAACCATATGAGCGTTAAGATGGTACAAGAGGATTGCCGATTGCCGATTGCGATATCGCATCGGCAAGGAGCATAGCGCATATGTGTTTAAAGGGAGTGGGGCCGATTGCGATATCGCCGATGGCTTTATCGCATCGGGGATTTACCATGTGGTGCTTTAAGGACGCATAAGGGTTTTGCCGATTGCCGATTGCGATATCGCCGATGGCTTTATCGCATCGGGGATTTACCATGTGGTGCTTTAAGGACGCATAAGGGTTTTCGCCGATTGCCGATTGCGATATCGCCGATGGCTTTATCGCCAAAACTTTATTTGCGCCTTATGTGTTTCTTTAAATGAAATAAAGCTTTGATATCAATTTTATTTTCTAAGAGGGACCCATTCCATATTCTAATGTTTTTTGAAAAAGCTATTTATGAAATGGGGGGGTTGTTTTGCAAGGCACAACAGTAGGACATGCGCAGGAGGAAGAAGAAGAGCTTGCAGGTTGGGAGCAAGAAATAGAAATGTACAATGTCGAGTGAGCCTCACCCACTTCGCATGGAGGCTCTTGGTATGCAGAAGTGCACCAGTACCTTAAGCATGGAACCGTGACCTCTAATTTTTATATGCAATAGAAGAAGGCATTAAGACTCAAATCTCTATCTTACCAGCTGGTACATGGGGTGCTTTACAGAAAGCATCACAATGGTGTCTTGCTCAAGTGCCTGGAGGCACGAGATTCAGAAAGGGTGTTATGTGACCTCCATCACTGACCAACCAGGGGACACTTCGCGGTTAACACAACAATGCACAAGGTCACACAGGCCAATTTCTACTAGCCTACATTATTCAAGGATGCACATGCCTATGCTTGCAAGTGTTTGATTTGTAAGAGATGCGTTGATAGAAACCGAAGGTCAGCAGCTCCGCTGCAGCCTGTTGTAGTGGACGAACCATTCCAATAGTGGGGCTTGGACATCATTGGGGAGATTTTCCCACATTCTTCAATGCAACACCACTACATCTTGACTGCAGCAAATTACTTTACGTGGTGGATAGAAGTAGTTTCGCTGAAACAAGTGAATGACCAACAATTCATCAACTTCCTATAACAGAATATCATCTCCAATTTTGGCGTTCCTACATCAATTGTTTTTGAAAATGCAATGTACTTCTCTTCGTTAAAGCTTTATGACTTTGCATTGAAAAATGGCATTGTGTTGAAGCATTGTGTTAACTACTACCATAGGGTTGACCCGAACAACAAAACTGACACTCTGCTATGGTGAATGCTCTATGGGTTGACCGCGTCACACCTAAGCCTTCCTATGAATACCTCCCCCTACTTCCTGGTATATGGAAAAGAAGCCATCCTCCCGCCAACATCTACTTTCCTGCTGTCCAGTTGTCCCAAGAATCCCAAGTCAAGCCGTGGGATGGACACATTGCACAAACTATAGGAAGCAAGGATGAAAGCAAAAGAAAAATTTACACTCCACCAGAACCGTATCAAGAGATGGTTCGACAGAAAGTGTATAGGGAGTACTAGCTTCAGTTTCTTAGTCTTGAAGTGCCAGGACAAACCCCACGAGGACAAAGGAAAACACACGAAGTTTGAGTCCCTGTGGATTCGTCCATTCACCACCCACGAGAAGCTTGGCCAACACACCTGTCATCTTCAATCACTTGATGGGAGGATTTACACCCTCATCTTCATTACTTGCTGTGTTGTTTTCCTTACAATTTTGTTGTTTTTCTTTTGTAAATAAAGTGTTGTGCCGCTCAACATTCTGGCTTCTGAAGGTGTATGTGGCTGAAGTTGAAAGAGTCTTGTGACACTGTATCACTTGGACAATTATGTGTCCGTCATTTTTTGTGTTTGGTTGTAAATTTTGGCTGATGAAGTCTTGATGGAAAATACGATTCGTCTGTAAGGAGAGTTTTTCTCAAACCATGAACTTGTGTCTAGCGTTGGAAACATCATGCATGTACTCAGTCTTTTGCTCTGGTGTGTTCAACGAGAAAAATTGAATCATAGGTATTTACATGCTTCTCTGAAGGAACAACCTCCCCTTTTCTCAATAAGTCGAGATCCCTCTTCTGCCCCAAAAATAAATAAGTGGCGATGCACAATTCTCTTTAAAAAATAATAAAAAAGGAGAAAGAAGGGAAAGGCTTCCTGCGCAGGGAGGTGAAGTAGGAAACTCCACGGGGGTACTGTCCAAGCTTGTTGGCAGTCGAGAAATGATTTTGTTCCTGTGTGACTCTGCCAGGGTACTGTCAAGGCCTATTGGCAGTGGAGCAACACCAGAGATGAAAACATTATACTTTGAAAATCTTAAGCTCACGAGCCAAAATACGCTTCCCAATTAGAAACAATGTGATCTAGATGAATCTTATGCTATGTTTAATTGAGTTGGTACAAGGCGAACCATGTTTTTCCATGGGTTAAGTGGGGAAACTGAAGTGATATGCACAACAAATCAATATTTCATGAAAGACGAAGGCCCTACACTAAAAATGAACCAAAGTAGAGAAGCTGGTATTCAACCAGTGTTTCACCAAGTGTTGTAAAATTTTTGGCTTGCATTCAAATTTCAGAGCCTTCCTTGTTTTTTTATTGATGGTCACAAACACTCGAGCTCATCCCATGAACTCTTGTAGAGTATTTTCACCCCTTTTTCTAGTTTTACTAGTGGTCATCCTTTGGCATATTCATTGCTTTGTCATTCTTGCGATCTTGTTCTAGTGATTTTGAAGGTTTGTCTTAGTGTGTTTGGGTTGTCTTCGCTATGTGAACATCCTTCATAATCAAACATAAAGTTGTAAGCACTGTGTGAAAGTGTCGTCACGGTTGTCTGAAGGTCTATCTCAAGTGTCACACTTGTTGCTCTCAGCTCTAAGATAGTCTCATCGAGGGCATGTTTTTTCTTATTGTCCTGGTGTTCTATGTTGTCTCATTGTTGAAGTATGATAAGTGTGTGTTCACAATTTCAAGTTTGCACAAGTTCACTTTCCTCCCACACTTAAACCATTTTCTTGAAAATTTGTCTGACCGGACAACTCTCTTCCATCAGACCCCAACTGAGCTGCATTGCATAGTATTAGCCCTCAGTGACCCTACTTTGCTGCCCGGAACTGCAAAGTGCTTGAGGCTGTCCTTCATGTCAGTTTCACTGCGCAATCCAAGAGGTGAGAAACATATCTTCCTCCAAATAACTACACAAAAACTTCCTCCATACCCGATCTGAGCTATGCATTCTACAAGAACAGTCATCAAGCCTCCTTCTTGCCTGCTAGAACCTTGCATTGCATAGAGACCTGGTGATGAGCCTTGGTATCACAACAAGAATGATGAAAATCCTAAGGCTTCCAACTTTAATTATCAACCTAGGGTTTGTAAAAACTTAACTTGTATCCACACTATATGTGCAATGTACAATGTATCCTTCCTTTGCTGTAATGATGTAATGAAATCCAATCTTAAACAAATTGCAGAAAATGAAATGCTCAAAATGGAAACCTTAACCTATTGGAAGAAAGAAAATACAAGGAAAAAAACCTATTCTAATTGCATAAAGTGAAGATAATGAACTAAATGTCAACCATTACATTTCAAAGAGTTTAGATCCATTAACGGAGTTCATTGGATGTGGCAATCAAGAAAATCATCATTGTATTATCCAATTCATAAATTTGTCCATTAACCCAAATTGCTGAAATGTTTTGCATGGGTAAAGAGGCAAGTCCTAAGTGGTATTTAGTCTTCCATAATAATTTATTTAGACCCTAGGGGTCTTGATTCAACCCTAAGGGATCATAACCAATCTTCTTGAGCGAATCTGGGGAAGTATATGCATGTTGGAAGAGTACTACAAGAAACAAAGATTTACTACAGGAAACTATAATTCACTGAATGACCAAGTAGATCAAATCCAAATTGAATGGGACAAATTTTTTTGTTTACTAGGATATCTTAGGTTTCCATTCCAAGTGGAACCACTCAAAAATACCTCTTAATCCATGCTAAAAAATAGCAGAAAATTACTAGTCTAAAATCTAGATATTCAAGAACTAGTGAGCTAGTAAATCTATCAAATGCCTAACCTAATAAAGTGCAAATGAAATGGGGTGATTTTTTTTATTAATTAGAATGTTTTTATGATCTAATTCTAGTGGAATCAACTCTATTGAATCTTGTTAGAATGCTCTAAAAAATAGAAGAAATTTACTATTATTTGCCACAAAAGACTTCTAGAAATCTAGATTTGGGAATAAACAAACTAATCCAAGTAACTCAATGATTAATATGAACTTCCAAAGATGTTTTAATGATGAAATGATGGTTGTGATCCTGAAAAATAACTTATTTCAACCATTTAATCAATCCTACAACAAGAAATCATTAATACTAAATGCAAAAATAGAAAAAAGACAAGAACAAGAGATGCATGTCAATAAGAAGTGAAAGGAAGAAAATCAAATGATACAGAAGGGCTCTGAGGTTCTTGGAATGGCCAAGCCCAAGGAAAATTAGAGTCCTATGAAGGAGACCAAGATCTAGAAGCTGAACATGTCACCAATTTTCATTATTTCCATCAATACAATTACCTCTCCGCAACAAATGACATGGGAGCTATAGAAATATGTGTTCTCTCCAAAAGAAGACTAATGAAAATCCACCCCTAGAGGAAAATTTGACTTGGTACTTATACAAAATGATTATGAATCATTCCCCATGAAAGGAGGAAGTTTTCCACACCAAAATCCATTGATTAGTGGATCTGGTTCCCAATATTAGGAATCTACATTAAATGGTAGGGAACACATTCCTAGATTTTCTCAATCATTAGAGGTCCATAATATATGCCATAATTCCATAATATATTGTTGATTTATTATTTAATATTGATCCTCCTGTAGTAGGGGACAGGCCCTGAGATTATATCCTCCTCAAAATCTCCATAATCTGCCCACTATTCTCACAATATTCCACAAAAATAAATAATATTAGGCAGAAATATGTAATTATCCTTAAACCTTCCTAATGAACATATTAAAGTTAAAAATATATATAATGCAACAAGAGAGGTTTAATGTACTGAAGGATGGTTAGATGGGCCTTAATTTATGTCTAATTTAGAGGCATGGGCCTTATTTCTGTCTAGTTTAGAGGCCCATCACTTGGGCCTGCAATGCTCTCAGAAATTGTGCAGAGATGCCCAACTGGTCATCTGGTGCCTTGTCTTGTATTCGCCTGGGAAAGTGTAAAGAAATGTCCAACTGGTCCCCTATTGCCTTATCATTTCTTCGTCTTGAAAACTACGACAAAGTGCCCAGCTGGCCCTTTGTAGCCTTGTCTTGTCTTCCCTCCAGGAATTGCGCATAAGTGCCCCTTAGGGTCCCACCTTACAGCTGCCACTGGTTTCCTTCATTGCACAATTATGCTTCCTAGTGGTCACTCTGTAGTTTTCCCTGATAGTGAAGACTGCACCCCGGAGAGGCTCATCTAAGCCTGAGTGGCGCTTTGCGTTATCTCAGTGAATTGTCCTCCCTCCCTGTCACCTGGAATTGCACATTTTGTAGTTGCTAAGCCCTCTTCCCAGCCTGTCATCTATCTCAGGCTTGGAACACGAAAACAATGCATCATGTTAGACTAGGAGGTTTTGGATTTGATGTTGCACCGTCATGAGTGAATTGCAGAAACATGTACACAGATGGATCATGGCGAGACTACGAACGAGATGAAGAAGGAGCGCACATGCTAGAAGACTTACTTGCAACTGGACGAATGATAAAGAACATTAAACAACAAGGAAAAGGAACACATGCATTGAACCATATTGCAAGGCCAAGACCATTGACGACCCAACAAAAATAAGCCATGAAAAGGAGGAGAAAAAGCACACCAAGAGTGCATCCATCGCTTAGCAGTGCAACAACTTGACATGGACACCACAATGATCGAGTACATGTTAGTAATGTCATGTCAAGTTGTGTCATGAGTTGTCTTGGCCACATCACCACTACGAGCCATATATGTTGTAACTGAATGTAATGTAAAGTGAAAGTCCAATGGACGCACACAAGAAATTGAAGAGTCATGTCAGTTGAAAAGTCATAGGATGTTGAACGATCATGAGGGTAGTCCAAGAGTCACAAGGGTCAAGCATCACCCTTGGCTATATATACACCCCTCATTGTATGATTTCAGAGTTTTCACCTTGGCTCCTCCCACATAGCCTTGAGAGTAGACAACCAGTTCTTTGCGGAGAGAGGAGTGGCTCCAACGTCCCCCTACTGGGACTAGTGATGTATGGTGTATATATGTGTCTTGGGACATTTGCTTAATACATAAGCCTGTTAAGGCCAACACATTTTCATGTATGTTTTGTAGATGTTTGTAAGACTATTCTTTCGGAATTTGTAATGCATGTTTGTTTCACTTGTACTAAGATAGTTGAACTATTTCGGTAGTTTTAGTACTTACATTATTGGGAATGTGCTGTACTAGTTATCACCGCTGTCTTATCCCTTTGGAATACTCCGCAGGATACTAAACAAACTACCTTTGTGTATTGGTTATCAATGTTGTCACATCCTTGTGGAATATTCCCTGGGATGCTTGACAGACCATCTTTATGTTCAGTTTCCAATGGCCGTCACATCCGTGTGGATTACTCTGCTGGGTGTTGTATGCGTTGTCCCTTTCACTTCGGTTTTAACGATTGCTGCATTTGCTGTGGACTATTCTATTGGATGCTAGACAAAACTTTCTGGTTCACGTGTGTCTCTTCCCGGGTGGTACTATTACCTCTCACTTAGAGGCTCACTTTACTCTCTTCGTTTGCAATAAGAGAACCTGTTAGCACCTAAATCTACCTTTGGCTGAAAGAAGGCAAAGTTTAGGATAACCACAAACCACGCTCAGTCTGGTAGCTAGCCCTACCAGAACAGGAGAGGACTCTCTCCATGTCATGCTCAGTGAATAAATAAACAATATGGTCTGAGATGACTTACAATGAATATTGATTTTAGGCTAGGTAAATAAATATGAAAGAAGTATTTTGATAAATGACTGAGTTTTCTGGAATGTATGGGACCAAAGAACAGCATGAGCAGAGAATTTAACACAAAGGCAAAGATTACTTCGTGAGGCAAGACAGGCGGAAAGTCTAGCAATTAAATTTGAAATAATGAGAAATGGAAAGATTGTTTAGGAGGGTGAAAAGGGCATAAATACATGAATCCTTTTCAACAAAAGAAGAACACAGAACATGAAACTTTCCCAAAGGCAGAGCAATAAATGAATTCTACCTTTTCTTACTTAGAAACTTTCACTGGAAATGAATATGAATGAACTGTGAAACATAACGAAATACATATGAAACAGAAAGAAAGTACATTTGCTAAACTCACACCACAAGAATCTCATGAACCAGAGCCACAACCTTTCATTAATTCTCTGTCAAAATGTACAATGAGTAATTGAGTTTCTCCCCCACAGTCTCCCAGAAATTCCAACCAACCCTTTGCAAATGGTTGTTCATACAATAAATAGACTTTTCCATCAGGAAATGGAACGACCCAAAGTTGGGGAGTTTTTTTTTAAATCATTACGAACTGGAAATGAAAAGCCAACCATTAGTGACAGGTGCAACGTTACAAAAATAACAAAACTGTAGAGTAGATTTTTTGGGTGACTGCTCACCTTCCTTTTGCCACTTGGATAGAAGCCAACCTTTAGTGAAAATGCTTTTTAAACTTTACCATAGGTTCCGGGAAAAATGTATTGTAAATGAACGGGCCCACTTGGAGAAAATCGCAAATCGAAATTTCGCGGAGCGGAAGTGATTTTGGCCTTTGGGTCTCTGTGCGCTGCGCCCAAAAATGTATGCGTCACTCCACTTTGGAGGTGGTTTTGAGGTACTTGCTGAAGTCCAAATTATTCCCAAGTGTGCTTGTCAGAAAGCCTTACCTGTCTAGTTTCCAACCCAAGTGGAATTTCTGAATTTAGTGCTCATTTTCCCCTCCAAAACTTCAATCTACCAGGACTACTTCTTGTGTGTCAAAATAGGGGCAAAGAGGTCATTTTTGAGTGTTTTTGACCTCCTAAGGACTCAAAACTTGCCCAAACTTCTTGGCCATGCACCAGAAGTCATGATTTTTCATGCCAAATCCAAAAATATAATTTTTTTGCAATTTAGAGCTCCCTAGCATAAGTGCGTGCCACGTGGCGTGGCACACAGGGAGAAAAACCCTGTTTTTGTACCAAAATTCGCCAAAAGACCAACAATGACCCCAATTTTTTGAAATTTGGGCTGGAGCTTCTCTATCAAGTGCCATGCTAGGCCAAAGAGGCTTTAGCCAAGATTCGGAGCCGATCTTGCTCTTTTTGCCTCTTTTGTCTTTTTGTTGCTTTCCTCAATTTCACCTTCAAATTCCTTATCCGAGCCTTGGAACTCATGTTACGTGCCCTCTAGTGATAAACCATATGCCTCAATAGTGTTTTGTCCTTGTTGGCCTTTTCTAGTAGTCTCTCAAGGTGGATGTTGATCTGCTCAAGCCAAGACTCTCGGCCATTATTAATCTCTTGCTCTAATGGAGTGAGCTTAATCCTCCTCTGTTGGGCAGATCGGCGATTCTCGTGGATGTTTTGCAGCTCCATGATCTCCTGATGGTCTTCAAGATGTTTATTCCTCTGCTCCAAGTACTTGATAATCCACTTAGCCCTATCCAAATTGAGAGACAAGGCTTGGATCTCTGTTTGCTGCTCTTGGATGATCCTTCTAAGTTTGGCACTCTCCACATCTGTCTCATCATCATGGATGAGAATGAAGTCAGCCTCTCATTCACCTGATGGCCCCTCGTCATGCATTGGCTCCTTGTCCTTGTCCTGTACCCGTGTTGCTGATGTCGGAAGTGAGGCCCCTTCCACCCTGGGTGGAGATAACACTTGCTTTGTTGCTACGAACAAATGTCTAACGCCTCTCTGATATGTGATGAATACTGGAACACTAGCAGTCTCATGGCACTCATACTGATGAGAAGGACCACCTATCTCATGTTCAACCTCTGATAATCCCTGTGAAGTGCTGAAGAGGTCACGGGAGATGAAATCATCCCAAGTAATGCCTTGTAATCCCAGCTGATGAACCACCAAAATCTTAATAAGAGCAAAATGATAAACACTGTTAAGTTGCTGCTGAGGGGTTTTGTGCTGCATGAAGGTGTTCATCCTCTCTATGTTCCTGCAAATGAAATATGGGATATTCATCAATCCGTACCCTGGTAAAATGCATGAGCAACCTGATGTGATAAGCATATAAACGAGAGAACCTCCCCTCACAGCTGAAATATTTCATGATTAACTTCATTAGTGGAGCATATTCATCTTTCAGATATCGGAATGGAAAGACTCTTTTGAGCTACCTCAAGAAACCGGCTTTAATGTATGGCTCATAAAGCTGCCGATCAATCTTCTGTTTCTTGTGCCATGGTTCTCCAACGTTCAGTATGTCGGTTGCTAAGGAGACAAATTCAGGTGTAAGTGTGAAGGTGACACTGACTAAGATAGCGTGATCTCCATGTAAGTGAAGCACAAAAAGACGAGCCAACTCATGATGAAATCAAACACTAGCCACCTTTTGACAGAACTCAAAGCATGACAGATGCTGGAAACTTGACATAGCAAGAGGGCAGGCCTGCAATTCTGTAAGGGTGGTTGGTTCTTCCCTAACATGTCTGCCACTTTTATGAGGTCTCCTGGGAGCCTGTTCTTCCGAGGATGAGTCACTTTGGGTTTCCATTTCATAATCCGATGAATGCTCAGATGCCATGACTACTGTACCAAATTCCTTTAAGAAAAGATGCTGCTGTATATGGACTGTGCTTGGGCTGCCCTTTAATGATGTATGAAACTCTGTGTTGTTATGCAATATAATTGAATTCTGCCATCAAGGGGAACAATGCAAAAGGGACTGTTAGGAAGGGGAATAATATGAAGGGGTTAGGGATTACGGGGAGAAATTTTGTTTAGGGATATGTAGGAGGGTTTGGGAATTTGTATAAGGTAGGATTTTGGGGTTTTACATTTTAAAAATGAGTGGAGGGGATAGGGAATAGGAGTTTAGTAACGTTTTAGGGTAGGGAAAAATGGGAAAAATGGAATAGGGGAGAAGGGAACGATGGAAAGAAGGGAAAGATGAAATGGAGGAGGAACCTTGGCATCAACACAACGAATTCGCAACCCTAACAACAATGGTTTTGATGACTTTAAGTGGTAGGGTTTAAGAGTTTTTATTGCAACCATAAGCGGCCATAAACCATCATCATACTAACACAAAAATGGATGAGCAACCGAGATGTCGACCCTACCTGGCAAGTTCAAGGGATTGAAAGGCAATTTGTTGCAATTCTGAGCAAAATCGGGCCTCTATGTGTATGCACCGCGCCGTTTGTGTGCGCCGCGCCCATGTTGTTTAACAATGGGTGGTCGCGCCCAGTGCGCCGCGCTCCCTCAGTGCACGGTGCCCCTCTGCCTATGCGCCGTGCCTGTCAAAACACCTCCAACTTCGCCCAAAAACATGCGCTAGCTCTCACAATCACTTTGAAATGCTTCTCTCTAACCTTGGTGTGCAAAATGATATTGATTCTTATGAAGACTCTATATAAATACATTGGAGTCATGGTTTTGATTTTTGTTTCTTCAAAACCCACTTTGGTAATGTTTTGTTTTGGAACTTTTTCCGTGATTTAATGCAACTATGTATTTCACTTTTCCTTTTTAGATTTTTGACTAAAATGACGAAATTTTTGGCACATTTTTGCAGGGGTAGCTGACATGGCATTTGGCCGAGGAAACCATGACTGTGCCTAAAGAGATCAATTGGACCTTTGAAAATTATTACAAATGACACACTGTTGACTTTTCTTCAAAACAGATTTTTGAAGCACAGTCGTAATCTGTCAACATGACGATGAAAATATTTAAATCACAACCTTGTAAGGGCCTCCCTTCGTCCTGCATGGCTTTATTAGACATGGTTAAAGACCAAATTGACTAATCCCTAGACCTAATGACTGAAATGACTCTTGTCCATTAAAAGATCAAACATTGACTGTCATGGAGTTTAATAAACATTGATGAAAAGACCTAAGCTAGCAGGTGCCAGACATAAGGGGTAAGGGCTAATGACTGACAAGACCCTCCCATCAGATTATGGCATGCCCCTAGTGAAATACAACTGAGTGGATGGAGTGAGACACCTGAAAATGAAATGCATAAAGAGTTTTGATCTCTGACAGAGGACTGACAAGACCGACTCTAACATTGGCTCCAATGGGGGATGGTAGCTCCTTGGAGGTGCCAAGAACAACAGATCTCTAGAAGAGCTAGACAGTGCCTTTCGTCCATTGGGCTATGGAGTCATCATTTTGACAAACAACACAAGACTCTGACTCATTAATGAAACCAAAATGACTAAAAAATTGACTCAAATTTGATCTTGAAATGACTTGAAGACTGACTTGACAAACTCTAACCAAACTGAAATAAAATGGTATTTACAGTGACAGTGGAAGTAGCGTCAACAACTCAGAAATGGTACCGCTTGAGTAACCGACCATTGATCGGCCCTCCGGGAAAATCTTCCCCATTGATTTCCTTCAGAAGAAAGGCATTCTGACCCCGATATGCTGCAATCTTGAAGGGACCTTTCCAGAGATTCTCGAACTTACCGTGCTTACCCTTTTCCTCATTCCTTACATCCCACTTTAGCACCACATCATCTAATTGAAATTTGTCCGCCTTTTCTTTTCTGCCATAAATTTTCTTAATATTCTCCTACAACTTGGACGTGTTTTGGAAAACTTCTTCTCTGGTCTGCTGCAAATGGACCATTTGATTCAATCTTCTCTGCATAGGATCATCTTCACTACCGGCCTCCTGAAGAATCTTGACTAACGGGGCTGCGGGAGAGGTAGGAAACACTGTATCAATTCCATAAACAAGCTCAAAAGGGGACATACCAATGGATTTCTTCTGACTGGCCCGATCTGCCCAAAGTGCATTGACCAAACTCTTATGCCAACTTTTCTTGTTTATTTCCAGCAGCTTCTTAATGATGTTGACCAATGATTTATTCGAAGACTCCGCCAATCCATTGCCTTGCGGATGATAGGCAGTTGAGTGACCCAAAATGATGTGATATTTATGACAAAACTCTACCATCATTTTTGATTTGAAAGCTGTTGCGTTATCAGTGATTAACTTATTCGGGCAACCAAAGCAAGACAAGATTTTATTTTCAAGGAATGAAATAATTAGCGTATCTGTAACTTGTTTGGTGGGAATTGCTTTGATCCATTTCGTGAAATAATCTGTCACTGTGAGGATCCATCTATGCTGACCGGAAGAAGCGGGATGAATTTCACCAATGAAATCTAACCCCCATTGCTGAAAAGGGGCACTCACCTCAATGGGCTTAAGTGGAAAAGGCTGTAATTTCTGCCTTCCTTCAAAAATTTGACATTTATGACAGCTCTTGACAACCTTATATACATCAGCAAACAATGTCGGCCAGTAGTATCCTGATCTCAGGACTTTATTTTGCTGTTGTTTTCCAAAAAAGGTGACCACCACAGTCTCCCTCGTGGAAATCCTACATGACCTGCTTTGCTTCTTTTTCCACCTAACAATTCAACAGAACGCCACCGAGATCTTTCCAATAAAGTGTAGAATTTAGAATGCAAAACTTGGCAGCCTTCAATTTGAGAGTTCTAGCTTTGTTTCTAGTCATGCCGGGCGGTGGTGACAAATTTTTAAGCACATATATGATATTTGAATACCACAGAGAAAGAGCAAACATTTCAGATACCTGAATTGACGAACCTCCCTCATTCTCATCAGACATAGCAGCGATTAGATTTATGTCTAAGGCGTGCAAGTTTGATTTGGCCATTAACTTTGCCAATCCCTGTCCTTTAACAAGCTTTGTGGGCTTTATTTCCACATCATACTCCAACAAAGCTGCAATCCACTTGCCTCGTCTTCCTTCCGGATTTGTCTGCACTAAAACATCCTTGACAGCAGCATTAGGAACATAAGCCAAAATATGAGAATGCAGAATATATACCCGAAAATCTTTCAATTCTTTCACAAGTGCAAGGGCTTGCTTCTCAATGATATTGTATTTTAATGCTGAATCTCTTATGGCTCGGTTGAAGAAAGAAATTGGTCTTTCGTGATCATCTCTTTTTTGCAACAACACAGCTGCCATAGTATGCTCCAAAGCGAATGAAAACAATATAAAATCCTGAGTGTAGTCTGGGCTGATTAGAACTGGAGCTGAAAACAGAGCCAATTTGACTAAATTGAAAGATTTTACAGCCTCTTCCATCCATTTCACTTGGCTGTCCTTCTTAAGCATGTTTGTAATCTCTCTTAGTTGTTCAGCAAGATTAGGGACAAAGCGGCGTAGAAAATTCATTTTACCATTGAAAGATTGAATCTCTTTCTTATTCCAGGGTAGATCGATTTGCTGGATCACTTGTACACGTGCTGGGTCAATACGAATGCCATCTTTTGAGATAATGTTCCCAAGTAGTTTGCCTTCCTCCATGGCTAACAAGCTCTTTTTTGGATTCAGCGATAGGCCATATTTTCTGCACTTTTGAAAGACAATTTTCAAATGTTACATGTGTTCTTCATTAGATTTGGAAAACATCGTCAGATCATCAAGGTACACAACCAAAAAGACATCCTTCTCATTTGTGAAAGCCAATTCCATTGCACGCTGAAATGTGGCACCCGCATTCTTCAAACCAAAAGGCATTTTAGCGTAATGAAAAGTTCCCCAGGGAGTGGTGAACGCTGTCTTGTCTTGGTCATCTTCATGGACAGAAACTTGGTTATATCTAGAATAACCATCGAGTAGTGACATACGAGATGCTCCCACTACTTGCTGAAGTATATGATCCATTTTAGGCAGTGGATAGTTATCTTTCTACGAAACTTTATTGAGATTTCTAAAATCAATGCACAAGCGAATCTCACCTGTCTTCTTTCGTATGACCACCAAACTAGAGATCCAATATGAAAATCTGATGGGAACAATTATTCCTGATTTGTACAACCTGTTTATCTCCTTTTCAATTGATGGCAACAGTTTTGGATTTAGCCTTCTCAACTTCTGTCTGAAAGGTTCATGATTGGGCTTAATGGGTATAGTGTGCTGAATTGTATTGGTATCATATGTCTTCAAGTCAGAATAGTCCCAAGCAAACACATCGGCAAATGAAGACAACAAACTGATATATTTGGCTTTTATCCTTTATGGCAATGCTTTAGACAATTTTACCATTTTAGTATTAGCAGATGTTCTGACATTGACCTCTTCCACACCCTTCTTCGTTGGCTGCAATGTTGGTTTGCGGGCTACATCATCTTGATCAAAGAGTTCTTCTAAAGGTATCAAGACTTTAGGAATAATGTTATTCTTTAGCTGCAACACGTCCATTTGATTGATCTGCACATCATCTTTACCATCATCATTTTCTACATCAATTGAGGTTTCTTTTAATTTACCTTTGTTTTGCAGAAAATCGTCAATCTCCTCATCATCTTGGAAAACTTGCCAATATCTCTGATTGTTCGGGATAGTCGGACGATGCTTGACATGGATTTCGAATTTATTACTGGAGTTCATTGGAATCTTCAAACTACTTGCTGCCTTAGCAAGAGCATCAACAATGCTATTTTGCACACGAGGCACACATGTCAAGGTATATTCTGAAAAGAATTTTAGGATGCCTAGAACTGCATTTCGGTAAGCCTGCATCCGAGGATGCTTTGCTTGATATTCACCTCTAACCTGCTTAATCACCAATTCAAAGTCGCCATATACTACAATCCTCTTAGCATTAAGCTTTCTTGGAATTTTTAGGCCAGCAATCAGAGCTTCATACTCAGCTTCATTGTTTGAACAATCAAAAGCTAATTTGTAAGAGCATACCCACACGTTACTAGGCACCTTGTTTGGGGCGGAGAAAGGACTACGTACCCAAATACCAATTCCAGCTCCATCATTTCCCACAGCTCCATCGAAATCCATGGTCCACAAACCTTCTTCCTCTTCTTGCAAGTGTTGAAAATCTATTTGCTATGCTTTGTCTGCTTGCTGTCCACTACTTTCAGCTGATCGCTCAATGGTGTTCTGTTGTTCTTGTCCTTCTTTCTTTAAAAATCCTCTGAAATTTTCTTCTATTTCCGGAATATTTTCTGCTTCTACTAACTGACTATCGATATCATTGAAACTATCAAAATACAAAACAAAAGACTCTAAATCTGTATGTACATAATTAATCGGATGATTTATTGGTTTCTCCTTGCTTGTAATCATGTATTTCATTTGTTGTTCCCGATACAATTTCCTCATTTGGCCAAACACCGGAATCGTGGCATAGGAGAAATCTAGTTGTAGTGTCCCTTTCAATTTTGCTACCCAAGACCTGGAAAGAAGCATGCCAAACCTGGGAGGAATATATGCTACAACAATATCAATCAAAACATTCTTCATTGGGATTTGATCCAGACTCACAACCAAGTCTTTGATGAGCCCGATACATCTTACTCTGCTGGAATCAAGCAAGTAGAGATCGTGGTATTTGCAGGTGACGTCCAAACCTAGCTTATCCATGATAGCCTTGGGCATGAGATTGTGAGAAGCTCTAGAATCGAACATGGAATTATGTAACACAAAATCATGCAATCTTAAACTGATATAAAAAGGTGGCACATCATTATCTGGAGACTCACCATTCGATGCTGGCCCAGAAATCATTTCAGGTTGATTATCTTCGACATTCACCATGTCAGACATTGGGTCAAAATTCAAAATTTTAGACACTTGCCCTCTATAACTGCTGTTCCTCATTATTTCAGTCAAGGGAATGGATACCCTCAATTTAGAAATTTCATTCTCTAAATTAAAAGCGAAAATATTTTCTACCTCTTTGGCTGGGATTTCTTTCCTTTCCTTTTCTTTCGATGTAATTGGATGTTTTGATTTTTCTGCTGATGGTGATTTGCTGCTATCAGGATCAACCACCTCCTTTCCTTTCCTTTGTGCAACTGATGAACCATTCTTTGATGCCTCAACGTCCTTCCTCTTCTGAATTGGTTTAACCGGCACGTCTCTGTTTCTAAGTGAATATCGCTGCTGCTGGGTGGATAGAGCATTCATATAGCCTCTTTGGTACTCATCTAATTCTTCCTCCAAAACGGTGTCATTGGCTAGAATGAAATCTTCATCTTTGTGTGCAGCCGAAATTTCTGCATACTCCTCATCCTCAGTGATATAAATAGGCAAATCATCAGGAGTAAAGAAGTGGTTTTCTTCACCTATTATATTCCCGTCCTCATCTGACTCCAGTCCATGCACAAAATTTTGCTTCATAGGTGGCTGTACTAGCTGCTGTGCTGTCAGATCTTGGGCTCACTTATCTCTCTACCTTATTCTATATTGTAGCTGTTGCTGGCCACAGAAGTTAGGATTTCTAACTTGTGGCTCAGGTTTGTCAAGTTTCACCCTTTCAAGCATCTGCTCTACCTTCCAGAGTAATTGATCTACCGAGCAAGATTCTTCTTTTACAGTGACCTTCTTTTCTGCCTTTTCTCTAGCCCTCTTGGTCAGCAGATTTGCTTCAACGCTGACCGCGATCTTCTGCATGTCTTCCATTGTGGCCGGTTCTCTCTCTCTTAATTGATAAGCCAGGTTAGCATCAAAACCATCCGGAAACTTCACCATGGCTAGCCCCACAGGTGGCCTTAGATGATCAGGAATTTCATTATAAACAAAATTGAATCTAATGTAGTAGTCTTGGATCGACACACTAGCGTTTCATTTGATTTGCTCATATTCAGCCAGAATTTGAAGAGGATTCTTTTTCAATTCCCATCGGCCTAAAAATTGTCTTTGCAGATCGACAAAGGTAGCGATACGTACAGCCAAAAAACCTCTGAACCATTTCCTCACTTCACCTGCAAATGTCTGTACAAAGAGTCTCATTGCCACATTCTCTGCATTGATCTCGTGAAGGTCACATAAATTTTCCATTCTATCCACATGTTGTTGAGTGGTAATGCTGTTAGGAGAACCATCAAACAATGGGATTTTGCTTTGATAATCTGCGGGCATATCATCTAAAACTTGAGGCAGTGCAAGAGGTGCAAAACGAGCAACCATCACTCTTGGTAGGTTTGGTCTTGGAGGTGTTGGAGGAGTGTGTGTAGTTTGTAGGGGATTAACAATTGGAGTTTGAAGCTGTGTCACAATATAATTATCAATTGACTGGTTAGCCCTTTCAGTTTCTAAGTCTACAAGAAACTGTGGATTGGGGACAGTAGAGTCAACCGCTCTTTCGGATTTGGTCTCGAACAATGATATTTCAAACTTCTCATCAAAATCTAGCTCTTCAAGATACTCAAAAATGTTAGGACACGAATGGAATTTGAACACGGGAGATATAAAGCTCTCTTGACGATGAAGTCTTGGAATCAAATTGGGATTTTCGTAGACGTGAGGAGGATCTGGATCTGGATTAGCTCTGGTATATCTTCTAGAAGCCATCATGCTATTTAAAAAAGATCAAAAGGACATGAACAACTTACTCAGCCTATCAAATCCTAAACTTATCTTCCGAAAGCTTAGAAGTATCGAAAGTAAGGGGTGTAATTTCAGCTCCCCAGTGGAGTCGCCATTATTTTAGCACCTAAATCTGCCTTAGGCTGAAAGAAGGCAAAGTTCAGGGTAACCACAAACCACGCTCAGTCTAGTAGCTAGCCTTACCAGAATAGGAGAGGGATCTCTCCGTGTCACGCTCAGTGAATAAATAAACAATATGGTCTGAGATGACTTACAATGAATATTGATTTTAGGCTAGGTAAATAAATATGAAAGAAGCATTTTGATAAATGACTGAGTTTTCTGGGATGTATGGGACCAAAGAACAACATGAGCAGAGAATTTAACACAAAGGCACAGATTACTTCGTGAGGCATGACAGGCGGAAAGTCTGCAATTAAATTTGAAATAATGCAAAATGGAAAGATTGTTTAGGAGGGTGAAAAGGGCATAAATACATGAATCCTTTTCAACAGAAGAAGAACACATAACATGAAACTTTCCTAAAGGCAGAGCAATAAACATGAATTCTACCTTTTCTTACTTAGAAACTTTCACTAGAAATGAATATGAATGAACTGCGAAACATAACGAAATACATATGAAACAAAAAGAAAGTAAATTTGCTAAACTCACACCACAAGAATCTCATGAACTAGAGTCGCAACCTTTCATTAATTCTCTGTTAAAATGTACAATGAGTAACTGGGTTTCTCCCCCACAGTCTCCTAGAAATTCCAACCAACCCTTTGCAAATGGTTGTTCATACAATAAATAGACTTTTCCATGAGGAAATGGAACGACCCAAAGTTGGGGAGTTTTTTTTTAAATCATTACAAACTGGAAATGAAAAGCCAACCATTAGTAATAGGTGCAGCGTTACAAAAATAACAAAACTGTAGTGTAGATTTTTTGGGTGACTGCTCGCCTTCCTTTTTCCACTTGGATAGAAGCCAACCTTTAGTTAAAATGCTTTTTAAACATTGCCTTAGGTGCTGGGAAAAATGATTTGTAAATGAATGGGCCCACTTGGAGAAAATCGCAAATCGAAATTTCGCGGAGCGGAAGTGATTTTGGCCTTTGGGTCTCTGTGCGCCGCGCCTAAAACTGTATGCGTTGCGCCACTTTGGAGGTGGTTTTGAGGTACTTTCTAAAGTTCAAATTGTTCCCAAGTGTGCTTGTTAGAAAGCCCTACCTATCTACTTTCCAACCCAAGTGGAATTTCTTAATTTTGTGCTCATTTGCCCCTCCAAAACTTCAATCTCCTAGGATTGCTTCCTGTGTGTCAAAATAGGGGCAGAGAGGTCATTTTTTGAGTGTTTTTGACCTCCTAAGGACTCAAAACTTGCCCAAACTTCTTGGCCATGCACCAGAAGTCATGATTTTTCATGCCGAATCCAAAAATATAATTTTTTTTCAATTTAGAGCTCCCTAGCATAAGCGTGCGCCACGTGGCGCGACGCACAGGGAGAAAAACCCTGTTTTTGTACCAAAATTCTCCAAAAGACCAAAAATGCCCCAATTTTTTTGAAATTTGGGCTGGAGCTTCTCTATGAAGTGCCATGCTAGTTCAAAGAGGCTTCAGCTAAGATTCAGATCCGATATTTCTCTTTTTGCCTCTTTTGTCTTTTTGTTGCTTTCCTCAATTTCGCCTTCAAATTCCTTATTCGAGCCTTGGAACTCATGTTATGTGCCCTGTAGTGATAAACCATATGCCTCAATAGTGTTTTGTCCTTGTTGGCCTTTTCTAGCAGTCTCTCAAGGTGGATGTTGATCCGCTCGAGCCAAGACTCTCGGTCATTATTAATCTCTTGCTCTAATGGAGTGAGCTCAATCCTCCTCTGTTGGGCAGATCGACGATTCTCGCGGATGTTTTGCAGCTCCATGATCTCTTGATGGTCTTCGAGCTATTTATTCCTCTGCTCCAAGTACTTGATAATCCACTTAGCCCTCTCCAAATTGTGAGATAAGGCTTGGATCTCTGTTTGCTGCTCCTCGATGATCCTTCTAAGTTTGGCACTCTCCACATCTGTCTCATCATCATGAATGATAATGAAGTCGACCTCTCGTTCACCTGATGGCCCCTCATCATGCATTGGCTCCTTGCCCCTGTCCTGCACCTGTGTTGCTGATGTCGGAAGCGAGGCCCCTTCCACCCCGGGTGGAGATAACACTCGCCTTGCTGCTGCGAACAAATGTCTAACGCCTCTCTGATATGTGATGAATACCGGCACACTAGCGGTCTCATGGCGCTCATACTGATGAGAAGGACCACCTATCTCATGTGAAACCTCTAATAATCTCTGTGAAGTGCTAAAGAGGTCACGAGAGATGAAATCATCCCAAATAATGCCCCGTAATCCCAGCTGATGAACCACCAAAATCTTAATAAGAGCAAAATGATAAACACTGTTAAGTTGCTGCTGAGGGGTTTTGTGCTGCATGAAGGTGTTCATCCTCTCTATGTTCCCGCAAATGAAATATGGGATGTTCATCATCCGTACCCTGGTAAAATGCATGAGAAACTTGATGTGATAAGAAATATAAACGAGAGAACCTCCCCTCACAGCTGAAATATTTCATGATTAACTTCATTAGTGGAGCATATTCATCTTTCAGATATAGGAATGGAAAGACTCTTTTGAGTTGCCTCAAGAAACCAGCTTTAACGTGTGGCTCATAATGCTGCCGATCAATCTTCTATTTCTTGTGCCATGGTTCTCCAACGTTCGGTATGTCGGTTGCTAAGGAGACAGATTCAGATGTAAGTGTGAAGGTGACACCGGCTAAGATAGCGTGATCTCCATGTAAGTGAAGCACAAAAAGACGAGCCAACTCATGATGAAATCGAACACTAGCCACCTTTTGACAAAACTCAAAGCATGGCAGATGTTGGAAACATGACATAGCAAGAGGGCAGGCCTGCAATTCTGTAAGGGTGGTTGGTTCTTTCCTAACATGTCTGCCACTTTTATGAGGTCTCCGGGGAGCCTGTTCTTCTGAGGATGAGTCACTTTGGGTTTCCATTTCATAATCCAATGAATGCTCAGATGCCATGACTGCTGTACCAAATTCCTTGAAGAAAAGATGCTGCTGTATATGGACTGTGCTTGGGCTACCCTTTAATGATGTATGAAACTCTGTGTTGTTATGTAATATAATTGAATTCTGCCACCAAGGGGAACAATGCAAAAAGGACTGTTAGGAAGGGGAATAATAGGGGTTAGGGATTATAGGGAGAAATTTTGTTTGGGGACATGTAGGAGGGTTTGGAAATTTGTATAAGGTAGGATTTTGGGGTTTTTACATTTGACAAATGAGTGGAGGGGATAGGGAATACGAGTTTAGTAACGTTTTAGGGTAGGGAAAAATGGGAAAAATGGAATAGGGGAGAAGGGAACGATGGAAAGAAGGGAAAGATGAAATGGAGGAGGAACCTTGGCATCAACACAACGAATTTGCAACCCTAACAACAATGGTTTTGATGACTTTAAGTGGTAGGGTTTAAGAGTTTTTATTGCAACCATAAGCGGCCATAAAACATCATCATACTAACACAAAAATGGATGAGCAACCGAGATGTCGACCCTACCTGGCAAGTTCAAGGGATTGAAAGGAAATTTGCTGTAATTCGGAGCAAAATCGGGCCTCTATGTGTATGCGCCGCGCGACATACCCAGTTCGCCGCGCTGTTTGTGTGCGCCGCGCCCGTGTTGTTTAACACTAGGTGGTCGCACCTAGTGCGCCGTGCCCCTCTGCTTGTGCACCGCACCTGTCAAAACACCTCCAACTTCGCCCAAAAACATGCGCTAGCTCTCACAATCACTTTGAAATGCTTCTCTCTAACCTTGGTGTGCAAAATGATATTGATTCTTATGAAAACTCTATATAAAGACATTGGAGTCATGGTTTTGATTTTTGTTTCTTCAAAACCCACTTTGATAATGTTTTGTTTTGGCACTTTTTCCATGATTTAATTCAACTATGTATTTCACTTTTCCTTTTTAGATTTTTGACTAAAATGATGAAATTTTTGGCACTTTTTTGCAGGGGTAGCTGACATGGCATTTGGCTGAGGAAACCATGACTACGCCTGAAGAGATCAGCTGGACCTTTGAAAATTATTACAAATGACACACTGTTGACTTTTCTTCCAAATAAAGTTTTGAAGAACAGTCGTAATCTGTCAACATGACGATGAAAATCTTTAAATCACAACTTTGTAAGGGCCTCCCTCTGGCCTACATGGATTTATTGGACATGGTTGAAGACCAAATTGACTAATCCATAGACCTAATGACTGAAATGACTCTTGTCCATTAAAATATCAAACATTGACTGTCATGGACTTTAATAAACATTGATGAAAAGACCTAAGCCAACAGGTGCCAGACATGAGGGGTAAGGAGTAATGACTGACAAGACCCTCTCGTCAGATTATGGCATGCCCCTAGTGAAATGCAGCTGAGTGGATGGAGTGAGACACCTAAAAATGAAATGCAGAAAGAGTTTTGATCTCTGACGGAGGACTGACAAGAGCGACTCTAACAGAACCGAGACACAAGTTAGATTATGCACTCACCAGACATACTCACCTCGCTTTTTGAAGGCATCAACATAATACCCTCATGTGCTGAAAAACAAGAGCTAAGGAAAATATCTAAGTAAATGGAAACCAGGCCATCGTACTAGATGGGAATCATACACCAAATCGTGTGAGGTCTAATTGGGAATTCATATTAGGGAGATCCCCTGAATGTTGGTGGGTCCAATACCGTCAACAAATGTATAAACCTCATTGGAGTGGATGAGATAAATGTCTGGAAACATATACTAATGGTTATATGCAAGCAAGAGAATACATATAAAGTATAGAAGTATATATACATCTATGTGTGCGTGTGTGTGTGGTGTGTGTAAACATCGTTGAGTGGAGTTGTTAAGATTTGGGGTTTAATGACTAGTTTACTTAATCATGGTTACATGCACAGTTAATCTGTTATGTTAGTTGTATAAAGGTTAAATATTCCAATTGAAATAACCTTTGAAATATTAAATATACCTTAATGCAAGTGTTGAAAATGCAACAAGATGATGGAGCTTAGTGAAAAGAAGTCGCCTTCACTAAGTGGGCCTGCAGGCTATTTTTGGTGCAAAGTCTATTTTTAGACTATGTCTATTTTTAGACATATGGATCATGGTCTATGAGTTGCAAGATGCTATTTATGGATGATTGGTCATGTTGGTAAAAATAGATGTACCTCTATTTTTAGACATATGGGCGGACTCTATGTTTAGACTGCCAGTAAAAAAATAGAACAGTCGAATATTATTAGCTCTTAATAATATTTGGACTATAAACATTATCTTATCCTCTTGCAACACTTCAGTTCGAGCTACGGATGTGGCACATGCAACTTCCAGAAGGAAATACACTTTTGCTATGGGTTAGTTGAGATATTGCATGATGGACTTCAGTTAGAACTCAAGTGATTGAGTTTGGTAGAGTTGATTGAGGAGTTGATGGAGTTGTGTTCAGTTTGACTTAGTTGAACTAGTTGTATTTAGTCTAACTGACAAATACACTAGTGATGAGTGGTGTGAATTAATTATTAATTAATTCACTAATTATTAACTCATAAATCAACTAAAGAATACATCAGTTAACTCAGTGCATGTCCAGTTCAGTGGAGACAAGTGTTAGAGGTGGGTGAAAGGGTGAGACTACTATCAATTGTGACTATAGCTGTGCATGAGATTTGCACAATCATTGATTGAGATTTCCAATGAGGATTGTGCAGTACAAGCCAAGGGAATTCAAACTTGGATCTGATCTACTCTCAACTTGGATTGCGTAGTAGAGGCAGGCAATCAATGGAGGAGATTTGAACCCGTGACTTGTTCAGATCTGAGCTAGTTTTGTGTGTAGCATGTGGAGATAGTACTGAGTACTTGTGAGGAGTATTGTACTATATACTGTTACATGTTATCTACCATTATAATATACAGATAGTTGGGGGTTTTCAGCTGTATGATTTTCCCATTACATACTGTGTTGATACGTGTGATTGATGTTTCAATGTGTGCATGCGATTGATTTTTTTAATTTCGCAAATTGATGATCAATGGTAGAGGAGGTTATGTATTATGCATGCATTCTGAAAATAGTGTATAATTAGGATAATCTCTGTGAATAAGTGTTATATTATTCAAATTTCTACATGGTATCAGAGCAAAGTTGATCATCAGATCTATTATTCAGAAAGTGATTACATTTTATTTATTCAGGCAGAGTCTGTAATCGGGCCAGGTAGCGTCTGGATTCATCCTTCTTTTGGAAGGTGAGATATCTTGTAAATTCCCATACAGTCAATCTCTGTACGAGAAATACTTTGTTCTCACGAATTTTAGATCAGAAGCGGTTGAGTTTTGAGCTGGTGGAATTCGAATTTGCAGCAGTGTTTTCTTGGTGTTGAAGTTGAAATGTCTTTCAACGGATTGCGATTGGAGTATGCCCTTGAAGGTAAATCGAACTGTATTGCATGGAAAGATAGAATGGAGGTGGTGTTAGATGACAATGGATTGAAGGAGTTCATAGATGCTGAAGTCCCAAAGCCTACTGATGCTGCTCAAGTTGAGGCTTGCAAAAGAAGACAACAAAGTGTCGAAGGATTTTGTTGGAGGGCATGAAGGATCACATTGTATCTAGCCTGCATGTAAAGGCTTCTCCATACTTGATGTGGAAAGCGTTGATAGATTTATTCCAAAGAAAGAGAAACCAGAGGAAGTTGGTGCTCAAGGATAAACTCAGAAACATTAAGTGTGAGAAAGGAGAAAATATGCCCAAGTATCTCATGAAGTTCACTCAGTGCCGGGATGAGTTGGGAAGTGTAGGGGTGACTGTCGATGATGAGGACTTGGTGAGCTTGGCTCTCCTTGGTCTTTCGAAGAGTTGGCATTCCTATCAGGACTCTGTCAATGGTTGGGAGAAATTTCCAGGATGGGAGAGACTTTGGTCAGATCTTGTGCAAGAGGAGA
>APFE031081793.1:325531-386129 GCA_000404065.3 Pinus taeda | reverse complement strand
AAGAGACATTTGTCTAGATGATAGATACTCAATGTCAGAATCTAACTGAAATTGTGTGTGGTCATACTCTGAATATGTCTGAAAGTTTTCTAATGTATTCAGAATTTGACTATCTTCACTGATCTCAGAAATAGTAAAGACAGGTTGTATAGTATCTTTGTCATCAATCCATTCATTATCTCCTATTTATGTAATTGCTTTTCTTGAAGGATACAGATTGAACTTCTTTGTCTAATTACCATCAGAAATATACATATCCCCAGACCTACAACTGATAAAAGCATCAGCTGTGGCTAGCCAAGGTCTTCCTAAGATGAGAGAATGTCCTCCTAAATTACTCTTGGGAGTTAAAATCATGAAATCTACTGGATATTCCCAAGAGTCTAAGGAGACTGAAATGTCTTCTAATACACCATCTGGTTTAATAATTGATTGATCTGCAAGTTGCAATAAAGTAGGTGTAAAAAGAAGGTTAGGAAGTTTTAGCTGTTCCATAGTCTGTCTACTCATGATGTTGATAGCAGCCCCTAAATCAATCAAAGTATTTTGAATTTCTACCCCATTGATAGTTGTTTTGACAATTGAACTACCAGAATCTACATACTTCTGCATAGTAACTTTTCCCATCATGATATCTGCAATTTTTCCTACCAGGTGGATTTTTCTTGTATCTCTCGGTTTCCTTCCTGGTCTTTTAAGACTTAACTCCTTTATTGTTTTTGCTAGAATAGAAATTTCTTTAATGGCTTGTAACAAGGGAATCTTGATACAGACATTCTTCAATTCATCTAGAAAGTCATAGTCAGGCAACAAGATTTGTTTTTCCACTCCTTTGTCAATTTGTAACCTTTCAGGAAAAGGAGGTGTGGATGAAGATGCAGGTTGCTCAACTATAGGAGTTGTGGGGGTTAACTCTTTTTCTTTTCCTTTTTGAGTGCTTGGGTTTTGAAGAGATGCTTCAGAACCCTTATTGGTTTCAAGAGAATCTTCCTCAGAAATGCTTTGTTTTTGAACATCTATAGAAGGTTTATCTAGAACTCTACCTGATCTGAGTTGTACATCATTGAGAGGAACAATCATATAGGCAGGAAATTGAAATTGTAGACCTTTCATCATGAAAGAATTTTGAGGGTTTTTATTATTGGGGTTTGGCAATGGCTGAGAAGGAAGTTGATTTGACTTTTGTTGGAGAAAGAGTTGAGAATTTGGATTATGTTGAGAGGGTTGTTGTTGATGAAATGGCAATGATAGTTGTGGGTTTTGATTTGGAAGTTGTGGAGCTTGTTGGTTTTGAAAAGATGAAGGATATTGATAAAATTGAGCAAATCTCCCATAAGGATTTTGCATACATTGTACCCATGATTGAAAAGGATTTTGAGGTTGGGACCAAGGTTGTTGCCAAGGATTCCAATTTGGTGGGGGTTGAAAGTTCATAGAGTTGTTAAACCCTTGATTTTGTTGCCCCTGCCATGGTCTCATTGCAACAAAATAGAGAGACTCGATTGTATTTGGATCTTCTTGAAAGACAGCTTTGAGCCCAGGGATTGAAGGACAATCCTTGGTCTCATGATTCTCTGAATAGATTACACATGTTTCTACAACTTTTGCATCCAAGGGACATTCCCTTAGAGCATGTTTCTTTCTACATTTTAGGCAAAAGATGGCCAAAGCTTCACCTTCTGATTTCTGCTTATTGTGAATCTTAAGAGTGTCTAGTTGCTCACTAAGACTCCCTAAGATATCAATTTTGAATTCATCAAGCATGTTTCCAATCTCAGCCCTACTTACTGATCCAGTTGCAGATTTTTTTGCTCTGATGAGAGAAGGATCTCTAGGCCCTTTTTGAGTTTTAGATTTCCCCCTTGAGAGATGGACACATAGCTCTACTATATCATGAAGTGGAAGTTGAGATATGTCTCCTTTTCCCATCATGTTCAAAATATCTATCGATTCATCTCTAATGGCTTTTAATAGAAGGGCTTTCAAGGTCTCCTCATCTAAGTTACTCATTTTTGCTCTTTTCAGGTTGTATTGAAATCTTTCAAGTAAATCCTCCAAGTTTTCATCTTCTCTTTGTACCATTTTGAATACCTCATCCTTATGATTGGTGGGCATACAATAGTCCAGGTACCTATCCAAAAATGTTTTTTTCATATCATTCATTCCAAGTCCTAATGGATTGAGTGAGTAATCCCATGAACCATTTCAAGGCTGCTCCTTTCAATGTTGAAGGAAACAGTTTGAGTTTTTAAGATTCGTCCAGATAATCATAAGTTCGACACACGACCTCAAACTCAAATAGAAATGTTTCAGGGTCCTCATTTCTTAACCCATGGAAGTTTGGGAGGACAGATGGCGAGATGTTTTTCATTGTGGCTCTGGAGTCCTCATCGACTATAGGAAATCCGAATGAGTTATATCCATCCCTATTTCCTCCAGTGTTACCTCTACCTCCTCCATTATTTCCTCCTCTCCCTATACCTCTACCTCTACCAAATCCGGTTTCTCCTTCTTCTGTCATGGTAGTTCCCTCAGAGACTTCAGAGTCCTCTGGTTCTTCTACCAAGGGTGAATGAGGAGGAATTTCTCCCTCTTCTTCCTCAGGTGATTCTACTTCTTCAATTACAATTTGTCTCCCTGTAGAAGGAAGGAAAGGATCTCTTCCTAACTCAGATTCGATGGATGGTGTGGGAGATTCAACCACTGCCTCTTGAATTCCAGGAATCCTAGGGCTAGGAGTGTGAGTTGGAGATGATGGAGGTGTCTCTTGTCTATTCCTTGAGGTAGATGGAGTTGTAAAAATCGAACTCTTGGATCTAGATAAAAACGTTCCCCTATAATCTCTTGCTCTATGCATGTCATTTTTTTATTTTTCTTCAAGTCAGGTTAATAATTCTCTTTCTGATCTTCCAGGTCACTCTAGGTGCAAGAAGAGAGCATACTCAAGAAACTTTAAACCAATAACTTTCTCTTTTCTGATCCTCCAGATCACACTAAGTGCAAGAGGAGATCATACTTTGAGATGTTATCAATTTTCCTTCCTTGAGATTTTCTTGGTTTTTTTTATAGAAATTGGCTACCTAATTTCACTTCCCCGGCAACGGCGCCAAAATGTTTGGTCAATTTAGTGTGATCTAAATTTCTATTTAAAATGTCAACCCGTGGTTCGTAAACTGACGAAGTGAATTGTACTATATGTACTAGATAACCATTTCCTTAGTATTTTGTCGTTTTGGAGTTTTTTAGTTTGTTTTTGGATTTATCTTTCCCTAATGTGTGATGGCGAGGATGAAAGTGAAATATGGAGTGTAGACGGTGATGGTTTATACAATGATTTCTCTCAACTTGAAAGTGTTCAAAAGAAAGCTTTTAAAACAACTAAAATGAAATCAATTCTTAAGAGGAAATAAATGCATCAAATAGTGAACTAATGACAATGGCCCAGTATCCTTGCTGCCGAAATGAAAAGAAAGTAAAAACTAAAAACAACTCAAACTTAAAGCAAAACAACTAATTCACACTACTTAAATTCTTAAGATTCTTTACCCTTCAGCTCAATCTACTTTGTGGGAAATAATCATGAACAAGTCAAGCAATATGATATCTAAATGGCAAGAAAGTAAATTGCATAAAAGAAACTAATCACACTACTTGAACTCTTCAAATCCTTTACCCTTCAGCTCAATCTACCTTATGGGAAGTAATCATGAACAAGTCAAGCATTATGATATCTAAATGAAAAGAAATTAAATTGCATAAAAGAAACTAGTCACACTACTTGAACTCTGTTGGTCCTTCCTTTACCATTCAACTCAATCTACCTTGTGGAAAGCAACCATGAGTAAGTAATATGATAACTAAATCACACTACAGTTAGTAATATTCTGATTTATTGCTGATAGAGTCATTTGACCATAGAAAGAAACCATAAATTGATGAGTAGTATGATATCTAAATAGAAGAAAAATAAATAAGCAAATCACAACTTGAAAAGGACAATGCTGAATTTAAACTTCAGAAAATGAAAGTTAGCAGGAAGGACAAGATGATCTCATATGCCAATAGTTATCAAAAAGATGAAAAATTGCCCGGGCTGCCTAAGAAAACCTGCAGAAAAGCACTGATAAGTTGACAGCTATAAGAAAACAAAGGGAAAATATAAACAGCAGAAACATCAAACAGTATATTATGTACAAGCTAATGATAAAACCAAAAACATAATAAAACTAAATGAACACTTTACAAGGCTTCAGCGTGCAGGGGCCCTCTGCCACTTCAGCCAATCAAAAAATAATCACACGGCTGAACTCAGAAAAGTCTTCTCATGTATTAAAACAACAACATATAAAACAGTGGGGTGATAAGATAACCAACAGTTCGTAATTCACATAAACAGTTCAGAATTCATACATATCAAAAGCTTTTTCACAGCGTTCAACGATGCGTTATTTATAATGCCAAAATACTAAAGCTAATTAACAGCTTCTATGCTATTAACTGCGTTGCTAAAGACATGTAGATCCCTTCAGCCGAGATCTAGTGTAACTGTCATCATGTTTCTTAAATCTTCGGAGTGGTTGGCTGTTAGATTCAGGTCTCTGGAACGATCTCCAGGTGTGCTGGTGCCTTCGTGAGCTGAGGACTATGCCGCGTAACATTCACGTGCTCAAAATAGTGACGTGCCACCGCTGAACTCTTTGGTTGTCCTTGTCTTTGACTTTGGTTGACCGTGGCCTTCCATGGATGATTTGGCTAATTTGAAGGGACACGTTCCATGTATCCGCCACCTGGAGCTTGCCCATATAGCTCGTTTCTTCATAGGACACCTGTAGCACAGCTTTTAACAAAATAGCTGCGGAATCTTGTGTTGGATACAGAAACAGTTTCCGCAGTTGCATGAACAAAAAAACTAAACCAAACAATAGTCATAAGTATAGTCATAAAACCATATAAAAAGTCCTTTTTAGACTATAATGCAATCATTTAAGAATTGGGTGAATGAAGTGAGTGGAGAAAGAAGGCTAAGAGGGTGTATAGGAAGGTGCAGGTTTGAGGCTCAACACAATCTGTCAGCTTCTCTTGTGTGCTTCCGTCCATCTCTGAAATACTCTACTTGAGTGGATGTCTCCACTCCTGGAACCTCTGAATGTGGCTACTCTACATCAATCTGAGGCTCCTCCTCCTTAGGAACCAATAGTTCCTCTACAGCCTGTAGTTGGAGCTCCTTCTCAAGGTAAACTCGCATAGCCTTATGCTCATCAAACTTGAGATCTCTGCGAACCACTATCCTCAGACTGGTAGGCAAGTACACCCAATAGTTGTGAGGTGTATCAGTGTACCCCACAAATATCCCCAAATCTGTTGTTAGCTCAAGCTTCTTCCGTGCATCCTTTGTCACATGGTAATATACCGATGAGCCAAAGATCCTGAGGTGACCCACATCTGGTCTCTTACCGAAGAAAGCTTCCTTTGGTGTGTTCATTGCAAGTATGTGATGTGGGCTTCTATTCTGCAAATAGACCATTGTGTTGCATGCCTCAGCCCACAAGTGAAGTGGTAGGCCTTGGTCATGCAGCATTGCCCGTGCTGCCCCTACAATAGTTATGTTCTTCCTCTCAACCACCCCATTCTGTTGTGGGTTATGAGGTTCCATCAACTCTCGTTTAATTCCTTCCGCTACCCAAAAGTCCTTAAACTCTTGAGAGACATATTCCCCACCGTTGTTGCTTCTCAAGGCCTTGATCTTCTTCCCTGAATCTTTCTCGACCAAAGCTTTGAACTCACAATACTTTGTGAAAGTTTGGTCTTTTTTCTACATGAAATAAGTCCAGCATTTACGAGAATAGTCATCAATAAAAATCACATAATACCTTTGCTTCATTGTGGATGCCGTCAAGAATGGTCCACACAAATCAGTATGAACTCGCTCTAAGATAGCCTCTGCTCGACTGCCTCGATCATTAAAGGAAGACTTGGTGTACTTTCCCAAGGTACAACCTTTGCATGTGTCAACTTGTTCAAGTTCACCTTTGTGAAGTCCTGTAGATATTTGTTTCATTATCTTCAAAGCCCCATGATGCAAATGGCCCAACCACCTATGCCACAACTCGCCAATGTCTTGGCTTTGCACAAATTCTGCTTTCGTATCCAATGCTGCACAATCATCTACCTCTAGTTTATAGAGATTCTTCACCCGAATCCCTATCCTCTTGGTCTAACCCATGGCTGTGTGTCTTAGGAATGCCTTTCCTTTACTGAAGACAACATCGTAGCCTTTGTCCTCCAACTTGGCTCTGATACCATGTAGAAAATATGTGATAGGTTAACCCGATAATGCAATAGAAGTCAAAGAGGAATATTATAACCTACTTCTACTACCAATTTGCATAAGCTTAAAGATCGAGCTGACAATATAACCAAAAGAAGAAGAATCGATGGCATAATACACATGAAAATACTTTTGGGGAAAGTTTCAGATAAAAACCCCACACTATTGTATTATCATACATGGTGTAAATACATAGGAATTATACAAAGCCTTAGATCTCACAGCTAGCTAGCTCTTAGTAAAATCCTCACAGATGCTCACAGGCAATCTTAGCTTCTCTCTAGCCTTCCTCTCTGCCCTCCAAGCTCCTATTTCCTTGCGTTGTTCCTTGTGGATGATTAGCCTATTACCAAGTGGAAAAACAAACCATCAAAGCTACGCAATCCTCAAGGATGAATCCTTGACTACATACATGAGTTTTCTCCATGAGAAAACATATGCAACTGATAGTACACTATCCTTGAACTATTAATCTCAACTAGGTCTTTCTCAGAATAGACATGCATGAGTTTTTGATGAGGGAATCTTTAGTTAACCGGAGTAGCACTAGTTGAGTGCATTAATACATCAACTGGCTGTTAACTCATTGTTAGTTCCTCAAACAATTTGGAACTGATTTAACTGGACTTAACTCAGTAAGCTGACTTACAACTCAAATATAACTCAATCTTATCTCCTTAATTTAAGGGATAACTCTTGCACGACTTTAGAAAGACTTCTAACTTGAATTTCTCCAACTAATTAATTTAAATTAAATAAATAAATTATTTCCAAGTAGTTGTTAAGACTAAATTCGATTTTAATTCACAATTTAATTCAAGGACAAATTAAATTGGAATATTTTTGTTGCCATATTTCAACAGAAGGTTTTGTGTGAAACAACTCACCATGTCTTTATATTTTTATGTAATAGTAATAGGCCTATATTTTCTCAGTCTGAAAATTGTATGAGAAGTAGAAGGCTAAAGAAGGTGGTAGATTGCACTCATAATATGTTGGTGCCTTTTGGAAATTTGTAGCTTTCTAACTTCAAGGGGGTCTAGGCCTCATACGAGTGGGTGCTAAAAAAAACACCGATGTAATTAAGTAGGAGCTTAAATTACATCATAATAACGAACATATTGGTGGTTTTTTCCCTTTGGGTTTCCATGTAAAATTCTTGTGTCAATATATGCATGTTGCTTAATGTAATGGTTTATGTATTCATTTGAATGGTTACATTGTTTCCTATGTATTGTCTTGTGATTGCTCACACGAGTAATTTCAAAGATTGAAAGAGAAAATAAGGATTGAGTCTATGTAACAACCCTGGTTAAAAATCCATGTAAAAATATATAAGACCACGACCATGAGACATGTATTGCAAGCTGAATGGTGAGAAAAACATCATAGTGGGTGTTAATTTCGGTTATTATGGCTAAAGAAATTTGGAAAATGCAATGCAAAAGTTTTGGAAAGGAAAAATGACATTTTTGGCACATTTATTTATGAAAATAATGGAAATTAGGAGAGAATGAAGGTGCAAGGTCATAGGTTGCATGTGAGGAGGAAAATGAAGGCAAATAATGGAAAATGGAGAAAATAGAGGCCTCATTGATAAAAAGTCTTTTGAGGATCAGTTGGCAAGTTTTTTTCTCAGGCTTGGTCAATGTAACCTTTTGTCAATTCAGTTTTGGAGTTCTCATTCTATTCTCTCTCTCTCATACTCTTGGACACTTGGAGTTTTCTTGGAGCACTCTTGAAGAGTGTGGAATACTTTGATGCTTGGAGAAAGAAGGCAAAGAAATAGAAGGAAAGCGCAAGAGGACATCGGGATTAGTAGCTACAACGGGTTTCGCTTTGCTGAAAATAGCAACAAGAAATGCTAAATATAGAAATGCTAAAAATAACATTGTTATTTCGGGATAAATTCCAATTTTAGTTAGACCCTGAACTAAAATTGAGAATTAAAATTCGAATTTTATCTTAGCAGCTGTTTGAAAAATAATTAATTAATTAATCTTGAGTTAATTAGTTGGATAAAATCAAACATGAAGTCTATGTGAAGACATGCAACAATTTTCCCTTTGATTGAGGAAGTTATCCCTTAATTAAGGAGATCATGATGAGTTTTATTTTGATTTTTAATTAGTTAGCTCAGTTAACTAAGTTAAGTCCAGTTAGATTAGTTCCAAGAGTTTGTAGAACTGATTGTGAGTTCAGTTAGTTAATGCATACATGCATGTAACTAGTGTACTTCAGATAATTGAATATTCTCTTATAAATAACTCATGCATGTCAGTTCAGTAAGAGACCCAGTTGAGATCAGAGGAAGGGATAGTGTACTATTAGTTGCAGGAATATACCCATGGGGATATCTCTTGCATGCAAAAGGAATTCATTCCTTTAGGATTGCGCAATTATTTATGAGTTTGGTGAGTTGTGTGAGAGGTGAATTCACATAGGTGGCAGCCAGAGGATCTAGGAGAAACTACACAAGGAAATAGGATGCTTGGAGGACTGAGGGAAGGCATATGTTGTCTCTATTCAGTCTATGAGCAACATTGAGGGATTGTACTGAGAGTTGGATAGCTTGTGAGCTAAAGCTTTGTGTAATCTAGAGATATTTCCACTTGTATGATAATACAGATAGCAGGGTTTTTAGCTGAGTTTTTCCTCAGAGTATTCTTTTGTGTTTTTGTGTGATTGGTTTCTCATTCTCTATTATATGTGTTCTATTTGATCTTGCTCAAAATCGATTAAGCTTCTGCAAGTTTGTTTGTAGAAGTAGATCAAGTATTTTGCTTTAGTATATTGCATTATCAGGTAATCTACAGTGAGAATTTCTACATGGTATCAAAGCAAAGGTGATCAAAGCGGAGAACAGTATACAAAGAAGTTTGAAGTTTGAATTGTGAAGTTTTTTATTATAGAAATCGAATTCTTATCACATCTCAAATTTCACCAATGGCGTTCAACAGTTTGAGACTCGAGTATGCCTTGAATGGCAACTTGAATTATATAGCCTAGAAGGATCATATAGAAGTGGTATTATAGGACATCAGTTTGAAGGATTTCACTGATCAAGAAGTCCCCACACCAACAACTGCTAATGCCCAAGAATTGGCGGAATGGAAGAAATGTGTGGCTAGAGAGAGGAGGATTCTTCTGGAGGGAGTTCGAGACCACATTGTCTTGAGTCTCCATGGGAAGGAGACATCATTTTCAATGTGGAAAACATTGAAGGATCTATATCAGAACAACAGTGATCAGAGGAAGATTGCGCTAAAAGAAAAGCTTCAGAAAATCAAGTGTGAAAAGGGCGACATGATCTCTACATATCTGAACAAGCTCACCACCTGCAGGGATGAGCTTGGATGTGTAGGAATCATGACAGTCGATGATGACATGGTGAGTCTTGCTCTCCTCAATCTTCCTAAGAGCTGGCATAACTACTAAGATTCAGTAAATGGAAGAGAGAAACTACCAGATTGGGAATGACTGTGGTCGGATCTGATGCCGGAGGAGATAAGGAGAAGCACTAGAGATGGTTCTTCATCAAAGCATGATGATGAAGAAAATCTAGCCTTAGCGAGTAAGGTGAGGAAAGGGAAAGGGAAGGCTTCCCATTCCAAATCGAGTTCTTCCCATGGTGGGAAGAAGATTGACAAATCAAAAGTGTGATGCTTTCATTGTCATGAGGTGGGCCATTATGCAACAAATTGTCCACAGAAGAAATCCAAGAAGGGATCCTCGAAAGGATCAGATGGTGAGCACTAGCCTCACAATTCGAATTGGATTTCACCCTCATAGCATGCATGGTTTCATCGATGGTGGGTTTTTTTTGATACCTAGACAGTGGAGCCTCATTCCACATGACCGATGACAAGAGTTTATTCAGTACCTTAGAGGAGAAGGACCTTCAGATGCGCATAGAGATGGGTGATGATGGAAAGTACCGTGTTTCAGGTGAAGGCACAGTTGTGCTTTAGAGGGAGCATGGAGCTCCTCTCACCTTGAATGATGTGAAATATGTGCCTAGAGTGAAGAAGAACTTGGTATCCGTCGCTATGCTTGAAGACAAAGGCTATGATGTAGTCTTTAGTAAAGGAAAGGCATTCCTAAGGCACCTCGACACAGGACAGACCAAGAGGATTGGGATTCGAGTAAAGAATCTCTACAAGTTGGAGGTAGATGACTGTGTTGCATTGAGTTCCAAAGCAGAGTTGGTGAAAAGCCAAGATATTGGTTAGATATGGCATAGAAGATTGGGCCACTTGCACCATGGGGCCTTGAAGATCATGCAACAGATTTCTACTAGACTTCCCAAGGGTAAACTGAAGAAAGTAGATATATGCAAAGGTTTTACCTTAGGTAAGTATGCAAAATCTTCCTTTCAGGATCAAGACAGTCGAGCTGGAGAAATCCTGGAGCGAGTTCATATAGATGTGTTTAGACCATTCTCAATAGCCTCCACTGCTAAACAAAGGTACTATGTTATTTTCATTGATGATTTTTCTCATAGATGTTGGATCTTCTTCATGTAGAAGAAGGATCAAACCTTATCAAGGTTTTGTGAGTTCAAAGCCTTGGTTGAGAAAGAATCTAGAAAGAAAATAAGGGCCTTGTGAAGCAACAATGGTGGAGAGTATGTCTCTCAACAGTTTAAGGACTTCTGTGCAGCAGAAGGAATTAAAGAAGAGTTGACAACACCCCATAACCCACAACAGAATGGAGTGGATGAAAGGAAGAAAATAACGATTGTGGGAGAAGATCGGTAATGCTACATGACCAAGGCCTACCACTTCATTTGTGGGCTGAGGCATGCAATATAGCAGTATACTTGCATAATAGAAGCCCGCATCATATACTAGGGATGAAGACACCAGAGGAGGCTTTCTTTGGGAAGAGACCAGATGTGAGTCACTTCAGGATCTTTGGCTCATCAGTAATTTTCCATGTGACCAAAGATTCCCTGAAAAAGCTAGAGCCAACAACTGAGTTGGGGATACTTGTGGGGTACACTGACACACCCCACAACTATCAGGTGTTCTTGCCTACAAGTTAGAGGACAGTGGTGCGCAAAGATCTGAAGTTCGACAAGTAGAAGGCCATGCGAGTTTCCCTTGAGAGGGAGCTCAAGTTGCATGCAGAGGGGGAACTTTTGGTTCCTAAGGAGGAGGAGCCTCAAACTGATGTGAAGCAGCTGCATTCAGAGGATCCAGGAGTGAATACATCCACTCATGCAGATTCTTCTAGAGATGGGTGGAAACACTCAAAGGAAGTTGATAGATTGATGATGGATGTGAGAGAGAACGTGTGACAACCATCTTGTCAGCGCAGACAGAGGAGGTCACTTCAGTGGTACACTGGTTACATGGCCCTGGTTGAGGAGTGTGTAGAGACTGAACCATCTTCCTTTGAGGAAGCAGTGCAGCAACCAATCTGGGTTGATGCTATGGTGGAGGAGTACGACTCCATAGTTCAGAATAGTGTTTGGGATGTTGTTCCAAGACCAGATAACAAGTCAGTAGTGAGTTCCCAATGGCTTTACAAGGTAAACCAAGCAACTGATGGGAGTGTGGAGAAGCGTAAGGCAAGTTTGTTGCTCGTTTTTTGTCACAGGTCGAGGGGGTCGACTATGATGAGACTTTTTCTCTTGTAGTAAGGTAATCATCTATCATATCGATGGTGGCACTATTAGCATAGATGGGTTGGAAGATCCATCATATGGATGTGAAGACTGCGTTCGTCAATGGAAACATTGAGGAAGAGGTGTACATAGAGCATTCGGAAGGATTTGAGACCTTCAATCGTGAGTCACATGTGTGGTGACTCAAGAGAGCTTTGTACGGGATGAAGCAAGCACCTCATGCTTGGTACACCAGGATTGATAGTTATTTAATCTGGTTAGGCTTCACAAAGAGTGAAGTAGATGCGAGCCTTTACCACATCATGGTAGAAGGTAAGCAGTTGATCATTATTCTTTATGTTGATGATCTGATATTGAAAGGTGATGATCAGTTGATCATATATTGCAAGGAGGACCTTGCAAGAGAGTTCGAGATGAAAGACATGGGTCTCATGCACTACTTTTTAGGCATGGAAGCGTGGCAGAAGGATGGGGAAGTGTTTGTGTCTCAAGGCAAGTATGCCAATGAGATACTCAAGAGATTCCACATGGAGAAGTGAAAGCCCATGCAGACTCCTCTAGCAGGTAACTGGAGGAAGGAGGATGTTACTTTAGGTGAGGTAGTAGCTGCTACTATTTATCAGAAACTTGTGGTTTCATTGATGTATTTGGTGAACACACGACCAAATTTGTGCTTTGTGGTGAACTAGGGGAATCAAGCTATGGTTCAGCCTACCAAGTTGTTTTGGAAGGCAGTGAAGCATTTTCTATGATACCTCAAAGGCACATATCATTATGGATTATGGTATAAATGGACAGAGGGAGTGAAGCTTCAGGGCTTCAGAGATGCAGATTGGGCAAGGAGTCCATCAGATTGGAAGAGCACTTGAGGAGGAATTTTCAACCTTGGTTTAGCTATAGTTTCTTGGTACAACAGGAAAAAAAATGTCAGATGCACTTAACTCAGCAGAGGCTGAATACTGCTGAGGCTGAATATATGGCTTCCAATCAGGTAGCATGTGAGGCCATTTGGATGTGGAAAATTCTAGTTGGATTGTTTGATCAAAGGATGGATCCAACTGTGATCTATTGCGATATCAGAATTGTATCAAACTCTTTGAGAATCCAGTATTTCATGACAGGTCCAAGCACATCAATATATGGTATCATCATCTTCAAAACTGTGTGGTGAAGAGGATCATGTTGTTGTTGTATGTTTCAACTGAGGAGCAGGATGTAGATATTTTGACTAAGGCATTGTCAAAATGAAAATTCGAGTTCCACAGAGACAGGATTTGGGTGACAGATAATCCCTTTCTTGTTGAGAGGGAGTGTTCAAAATAGCAACAAGAAATTCTACATATAGAAATGCTAAAAATAGCATTGCTATAAATGGAATTTCGGGATACATTCTAATTTTAGTTAGTCCTTGAACTAAAATTCAGAATTAAAATTTGGATTTGATCTTAGCAGCTGTTTGAAAATAATTAATTAATTCATCTTGATTTGAGTAGTTGGAGAAAATAAAACATCAAGTCTATGTGAAGACATGCAACAATTTTCCCTTTGATTGAGGAAGTTATCCCTTAATTAAGGAGATCAGGATGAGTTTTACTTTGAGTTGTAATTAGTTAGCTCAGTTAACTGAGTTAAGTCCAGTTAGATTAGTTCCAACAATTTGTGGAACTAATTGTGGGTTTAGTTAGTTAATGCATGCATGCATGTAACTAGTGTACTTAAGATAATTGAATATTCTCTCATAAATAACTCATGCATGTCAGTTCAGTCAGAGACCCAATTGAGAATAAAGGAAGGGACAATGTACTATTAGTTGCATGAATATTCCCATGAGGATATCTCTTTCATGCAGAAGGAATTCATTCCTTGAGGATTGTGCAGTTATTTATGAGTTTGGTGAGTTGTACCAGAGGTGAATTCACACAGGTGGCAGCCATAGGACCTAGGAGAAACTACGCAAGGAAATAGGAGGCTTAGAGGACTGAGGGAAGGCATATATTGTGTCTATTCGGTCTATGAGCAGCATTGAGGGATTGTACTAAGAGCTGGATAGCTTGTGAGCTAAAGTTTTGTGTAATCCGGAGATATCTCCATTTGTATGATAATACAAATAACGGGGTTTTTAGCTGAGGTTTTCCTCAGAGTATTCTTCTGTGTTCATGTGTGATTGATTTCTCATTCTCTGTTATATGTGTTCCATTTGATCTTGCTCAAAATCGATTAAGCTTCCGCAAGTTTGTTTGTAGAAGTAGATCAAGTATTTTGCTTTAGTATATTGCATTATTAGATGATCTACAGTGATAATTTCTACACGCTTGCAGGTACCAAGTTGCATGTATGTTTTCCTCACTAGTTTTGGCATGCATGGCATATGCATGTGGTTTATTGGTCATGATTTGTCGTTGGCATGTAGTATTTCCTATATTGGCAGTGGATTTTACTAGCCTTTCCATTTTCAAGATAGCCATTGTGTTGTGGGTTCATTTCTTTGTTTTTTATTGGTTCTCATGTTTCCTTTAGCTTGGGTTGAGTTACTAGTTCCTGGAAGCCTTGGTTGGACAAACGCTTTGGAAGCCCTATAACAACTTGGGTTGAGTTATTAGTCCTGGAAGCCTTGGTTGAAAAAATACTTTGGAATCCCTTGGTGGGTTGAGTTACTAGTCCTGGAAGACCTGGTTGGCTAAATGCTTAGGAATCCTGGAGCAGTCATGGGTTGAGTTACTAGTCCTAGAAGCCTTGGTTGGAAAAAACACTCTCGAGTCCTGGAAGGCTTGGGTAGAGACCAATTTGGTGATGGTTTATGATTTCTGACTGTGAGGTGGAATCATTGTTTGATGGGTTGAGGTGGTTTGGCCTTTAGAAGCCCTGGTTCAGTTTTGATGGATTGTTCCATGAGATCCCACATTCATGCTTGGAATATGACATGGGGGTGATTAGATGAAAGAAGGATTTGGTTCAACCAATCTATGGTCAGGTGGTTAGTGGAAGTCCCAAGTTTGGTTGGCCTTTGCATCAATAATATGAGGTGATTTCTCCTTGTTATTTCATGAGTATTATACTAGTTCATATGTGGATTATATGGTTGTTGTTTCCTTGTTATTTCTATTGTTATTATTTTGGTTATAAATATGTATTATGACAGTGGTGATGTATGCCTCTCATCATGTTTTTACTTGTAAACGAATGAACAATGTATCTATGGCCTAATAGATGTCAATGCAACTAATGTGATAAGGAAACATTGCCTCATAGTGAATCTCAGATAAGTATGAGACCCTTATGCTCAACTTTGCTGTTAAGACTTGTAGATTTCATATTTGTGATATGTTTGATGAAAAGCCTGTCATGGCTAGTAGGGGTCCTGTCTAGTCCTTGTCAATGTTTTTGCAATTGTATCATTGTTCTATTGTGTAAGTTCATTTTTGAAGGTGTCATTGAGTTATGGGGAGTGCCCTGGGATATAGGCCTGAAAAAATGGCAAAAATCTTAGAGTCACAAGCACAAAATTGGGGAAAAAATCCCCATAAGCACCCTTTCCCTTACTATGGGAGCTTCTAGAGCCTCCCAAACACACCATTGTCCATATCAAGGGAGTTCCCATGGGTTTGATGCACTAAAACTTTTGTTGGTCTCAAAAGCTGGTTACCTGAGTGGTTGGATGGCTCCTGAGAGTTCTACTACTAGTGTGGAAGGTCTGTGTGATGTGTTCCTTTGGTTCCACTTCCTTAACTAAAACATAGGGAGTTGAATAATATCATAGTAACTTCTCATCACATGTTTACCCTGATTGGCTGGTTACTTGAGTAGATGTGGGAGGAGGGTGTTACTGTTTAAAATTTAAATACCTCACTAATTAATAATTCACACCCCCTCTCAACAATTCCTTATTCAAACAATTGGTATATGAGCCCAGGTTCCTTCAAGAATAGTTTTTTCACTAGAAAACAGATCTATAAAGAAGTGTGGGACAAGATTAATCAGAGTCATGAAGGAGATGATAAATTTAAGTAAGCCAAACTTCAAACCTTTAGAATGAGGCATGAAAGCTTGAGAATGAGTGAAGAAGAGGGTATAGAAGATTTTTTCATTAGGGTTGATGAAGTAACCAACATGATTATAGGACTTGGAAAACCTATCAAATAAGAAGTAATTCTTCAGAAGGTTTTGAGATCTTTGACTATGATATTCAAGGCCAAGATCCTAGCCATTAGGGAAATGACAAACTTGGAAAATATCACAATGGACCAGCTACTTGGTACCTTCACAACATATGAGATGAGAGTAGCAAAAGAGAAGGATGAACAAAAGGAGGCAGCTTTCAAGGTGTTTAAGAAGGCTAAGGAGCACAAAGATCATTGAGATTGTTCAAGTTGTGAGTTTGATCAAGAGTTGGCTCACTTTGCTAGGAATCTAAAATGTGGTTCAAGAAAGTATAAATACAAGTTGCCCTTCAAATTATTTGAGTGTGGAAGAGTTGGACATTTCACTTCGAAGTGTCTTATAAAAAAATCTAGGAAAGGACAAAGACCAAAATCCCAAAGATAAAGCTCAAAATTTCAAAAAAGAAATTCCTTCAAGAAGAAGTAGCCCTACTCCAAGGAGGACAACTCTACACTAGAATTTGATAGGGGGAATCCTCAAAAAGTGAGTCTAATGAATTTCTATTTATGGCACTTGAATTTGAATCCAAGCAACAAAATGTGTAACAACCCCAGGTTAAAAGCTCATGTAATAAAGTTTATAAAGGAAAAATAAAACCAAGGTCATGGGACATTTATTCCAAGATGAATGTTGGGAAAAAAATCCTAGTGGGTGTTCATTTGAATTATTATGGCTCAGGAAACTGGTATATCCATTGGAAAAGTCTTTGGCAAAGGATTTGGAAAGGAAAAGAGGAATTAATTGGAATTTTATTTATGAAAATAAAGGAAAATAGGAGAAAAAAGAGATCAAAGGTCATAGGTTTGCAGGAGGGGGAAATTGAAGGAAAAATAGAGGAAATTGAAGAAGATAGGGACCTCAATGATATAAAGTCTTATGAGGATGAGTTTACACTTTTTTCAGTTGAGATTTTTGTTGGTTAAGGTTTTGTCAGTTTAGTTTTGGATCACTCTCTATTCTCTCATATGCTTGCACAGTTAGAGAATTCTTGGAGCACTCTATAATTTGAGAAAGAAATCAAAGGAAGGACAAGGAGGAAAATGAAAGCAAAGGAAAAGAAAGGGAAAGTTGGATGAAGCGGCTTCAACAAGAATACTTGCAGGTAACAAGTTGCATGTGTGATTTCCTAGATGGTTTGAGAATGCATGGTATGTGCATGTATGTATTTGATTCTCTTGTTGTCATTGGCATGGTTTTTTGTAGGTGTGACAATGCTTTCAACCTTGCCTTTTCATTTCTAGATAGCCAATGTGTGATGGGTTTCTTTTATTTGGTTGAGCTTTGTATTTCCAGATGGTTTTGGAACCGCGTGAAGTGGTCTTAGGAAAATTCCCAAGGTTCTAGGAATCCCTTGACTGGTTTTGGTGATATTGCGGTAAAGCTTGAGAGTGGAGATGGGGAAATTCCTCAAGATATTGGTGAATAAATTTTGAGGTATCCAAACTTGTATGGACCTAGTGGTCCCTTGACCGGTTTTGGCGAGATTGCGGTAAACCATAAGGGTGCAGGTGGTTTATTCTCCAGGAAGCCTTGGTTGTTTATGTCTTGAGTTCCAAATTCATGCTTGGAATATGGCACAAGGTTAATTGGATGAAAGAAATATTTGGTTAAGCTCAATCTATGGTCGGGTAGTACATGGAAGTCCTTAACTTGGTTGAATTTTTCATATGTTAATATGACCTCTTTTTCTATTTTATTTCATGACTGTATGTTCTTGTTATTATGTGTCTTTGATGTTTGTTCTATCATGGTTGATATGTTTGTTGTTTACTATTTATAAGTATTCATAACAAGTTCTAGTTATGGATCCTAACATGTTTTGATTGGTAAATGAATGGTTACTGAATTCATGACCTAATAGATGTTATTACATCTATTGTGAGATGGAATTATAAATTCTTGATGATTCTTAGATAAGTATCATACCCCTATGCTCATATATGCATTCATGACCTGTAGATTACATGTTCTCAATATGTTTGACGAAATGACTATCATTGTTAGGATTGGTTAGGTCAATTTTTGATAAAATTTTTGTATGAATGGATTTTTCTTTATGTCATTTATCATTCTAGAAAGTCTCGCTGAGTTCTAGGTAGTGGTCTGGAGGTTGAATTGGAATTTAGGCTTAGAATATGGGACTGCACCATCTGAACTGGAAAAGTTGGGTTGCAACAACATGGATGCGGGATTGTGCCTTCGATTGGAGGCTCCCAACCACATGGATGCCTTGCTGTGGTTGCTCAGCCTCTAAGTGAATTGTAGCCCATGTAAGTTATTTTGAGATGTATGTTTTTTGTCATTAGTTGACCCCACTTACTTAAGGGAACCGTAGAGGTCAGGTCAAGTCACAGTATCTCTTCGTCTCATGTTTACCTCGACAACATAGTGAAACTGGGTAAATGTGGAAGGGGAGCTCATCATACTAAAAGAGTAGTTGTTGCATGTTGAAGAAGGTATGTATAACTCAAACAATGAGGAGTTTGTTAATCAAAGAGAAAAACTTGAAGAAACCATTAAAATTAAAGACAACTTAGCTCTTTGATTAGAAGAAAAAAAAACATGTGAAAATATAGAGAAGATAATAGACTCTTAAAGCAGGAGTTGATTAAGAAAAAGGAGGAGATTATCTATGAACCATGTTAACAAGAGATTTTGTCCCTGAAAGTCAAGTTAGAAGAGGCAAAACTGAAGGAAGAAGTTCTGAATGATTTGATTCTCGAATGGAGGAGAGTTGTCAAAGTCTAGGAGCAAAATTTGTCTCATTGAGAACAAATCTTGATAGAATAGAGACAGAGAAGGATCTAGACAAAAACAAATTCGAAGGGACAAAGAATTTAAATCACATTTTGTGCAGTCAAAGGTCTCTAGAGAAAAATATAGGCTTGGGATACTCTGAATCATAGAAGTCTTCTAAGGGAAAGACGAGCTTCAATTCCACAGGATTCAAAGAACCCTAGAGCTATGCAAAGGTGCTTCAGGGAAGAATCAATGAAGATAAACAAAGAACAAACCAGAGAGGCACTGAACATTGGAACAAGAATTATAACATCTCAAAAGACACACACCATATAGAAATGAATCAATCAACAAAACGATAGAGATACCTAAGATTAGATCAAACTCGTCGATTCTCCAAATTTGGGTATCCAAATTTGTTTTATGGTTATCGCTATAAATGACATATGTTTGGACATAACTCTATTAATTGTAGAAGATTCAAAGTTGAAAGAGATGAAAATTTACGATACAAAAGGTATTAGAAATCTAGAGCTTTGAACCCACTACCCAAGAATAGAAATCCTTTCTCTCCCCTGATGGATGAAGTTAAATGCTTCAAATGCAATAATTTTGGGCACAAGGAAAGCGAGTACAAAATAAGGTTTGTGTACCCTTCCAAAATACAGTATGCTTGGGAGCAAATATTCTCAAAAGATAAGAAGAGTTGGAAATATAATAATGAGGAAACCATGGAGTGTGGACTGGCCTTGTTTGCACATGACCAAGAAAATAGATGGTATGTATATGGTGGTTGTTCGAAGCACATGACTCGAGATAAGAGTAAATTCTTGTCTCTGAAAGAAAAATATAAAGGGAACAATGTCACCTTCGGAAATGATGCTTCAGCAAGAATAAAAGGTAAGGGAATGGCCAGCCTTTATGAAAATATGAGAGCTAAAAATGTGTTGAATGTAGAAGGTCTCAAACACAATTTTCTTAGTGTGAGTATGGCTATAATACAACTTTTGATCCAAATACTGTGAGATCTGAAAGGAAGAAAATGGAAAGCTAGTGGGAAAGGAAGTCAGGACTCACAATAATGTATACATGTTTAATGACTATAGACTAAGATGCTACCTAAGTAATACAAGTCAAACCTGGTTGTGGCATAGAAGACTTAGTCATATCAAGTTTGACAATTTGATCAAAATCAATAAGATATAAGCAGTAAGAGGATTTCCAAGGTTGTCAAAGCTTGATGACTCATTATGAAAGTCTTATCAATTTGGTAAGCATACAAGGACTCAGTTCAAGAAAAAGGAATTCACATCATCTAAACCTCTGGAGTTGATTCACACTGATATCTATGGCCCAACCAAGACAAAAATCCCAAAAGGAGAAAGGTACTTTATTTTATTTATTGATGATTTTACCAGAGCCATGTGGATAATGATATTGAAAGAGAAATTAGAAGCTATGAATAATTTCAAGATATTAAAAGCTTAGGTTGAGAATGAGAAATATATAAATATCAAATGCCTAAGATCAAATAGAGGTGGAGAATTCACTTTAAAAGAGTTTGGAGAGTTTTGTGAAGAGCATGGCATAAGAGGCATTACTTAGTGGCCATAACTCCACAACAAAATTGAGTAGCAGAGAGAAATAATAGAAAAATCCAAGAGATGGCTAGAGCTATGATGGATGAGTTAGATGTGCCCCACACATTTTGGGGGATGAAACACAAGCACTTGTATATTTAACAAGCATAACACAACTTAGGCGTAACAGTGATAAGACTCCCTATGAGTTATTGAAAGGGAGGCCAACATTAGTGAAACATTTCAAAGTATTCGAAAGAAAATGTTATATCAAGAGGAATGATAAAAATCTTGGAAAAGTTTACTCTTGAGATAATGAAGGTATATTCCTTGGATATTCATTAAAAAACAAAGGCTACAAATGCTTCAACAAGAGAATAAAAAGGGTTGAAGACTGCATTGACATTGTAGTACGTGAAATACTACTATGATTAGAGTCATCCAAAGAAAATGTAAACTTAGATGGAGAAGGAAGTTCAACCAGCAGATTCTCAGACGAGGACGAGGCAGAGGCAGATGACGAAGATGAAGAAGTAAGTACAACACCAAGGCCCAAAACCCCCTCAAGGTATGTGTAGAAACAACATCCTAAAATTCAAATTATTGGTGATCAAAGACTTGATGTTCAAACTAGGAGTATGTTCCTTGGAAGTTAAGGTTGTGCAAACCTTTCTTTTTTGTCTCAAAATTAGCCTAAGAATCTCAGTCAAGCAAGAGAAGATAAGTTTTGGGTCAAGGAAATGAATGAATAATTGGACCAGATTGAGAAGAATGACACCCGGGAGCTTTTTCCAAGATCCAAAGAGAAAAATGTTATAGGAACCAAATCGTTCTTCAAAAATTATCTAAATGAGCAAGGTCAAGTAATCAAGAACAAGGCTCGACTAATAGACTTTTAAGAAAACTTTGCACATGTAGCAATATTAGAAGCCACCATAATTTTTCCTACTTTTTCCAGTCACAAGAACATCAAGGTATATCATATGGATGTGAAGTCATATTTTCTTAATGGAAATAGAGAAGAAGAAGTGTATATAAAACAACCATAAGGTTTCATGCTTTCGGAGAATGAATATTATGTCCACAAAAAGAAAAAGGGTGTCTATGGGCTCAAGAAAGATCCTAGAGTTTGGTATGCTAGATTAGACAAGTACCTTCAACAACAAGGTTTCAATAGAGGCACTGCTAACAACAATCTGTATATAAAATATGAAGAGAACCATTTATTTATTGTTGTGATTTATGTAGATGATATAATCTTTGGCAACAACTTGGAACAATTGGGACATCAATTTTTTGAGTCTATGTAGAAATAATTTGATACGTCCATCACTGGAGAGCTATCCTTCTTTCTAGGACTACAAATTTCTCAATCCAAAGATGGCATCTTCATCTCCCAATCCAAGTATTTAAGATAAACACTACAAAAATTCGGGATGAAGGAATGCAAACTAGTTAGTACCCCCATGATTACTAGTTGTAAGTTATGCAAAGAAGATGAGACACCTCTGGTAAATCAAATAGTCTATAGCTCAAGGATTGGAAGAATGTTATACCTCATAGCCTCAAGACTAGATATCATGGAAGTAGTAAGCTTGGTGGCCATATTTCAAGCATACCCTCGAGAAAGCCATGTGCTTGTTGTAAAAATGATTTTCAAATACTTACAAGGCACAACAGACTATGGATTGTGGTATTCCAGAAGAAGATATTTTAAATTAAAACCTTACACTGGTGTTGATTAGACAGGCAGTCTTGATGATAGGAAAAGCACCTCTAGAGAAACTTTCCTTTTGGGAGATTCTCTAGTGTCTTGGGTTAGCAATAAATAAGACTCCATCTCATTATCAATAGTTGAAGCGAAGTATATTGCAACTGCCACTTATTTCTCACAAATTATTTAGATGAAGCAGACCTTAAAGGACATCATGGTAGAGTTGAATGATTCAATTCCAATCTTGTGTGAGAATACTGGTGCTATAAACATCTCTAAAAATGTTGTTATGCAGTTAGAAACCAAGCACATACCAATAAATTTCCATTTCCCAAGAGAACGTGTCGTTGTTAATTGTGTTTGATTCGAGTATGTGGACACTAATGAGAAACTTGAATATATATTCACTAAACCTTTGGCACAAGAAACCTTTGAGTATCTCTAGAAAAAATAGAAGTTGTTGCTCCTCCAACCAAATGAGTCAAATTGAATATGTCCTTGCAGCTACTTAGCATATTGAATCATTTGAAGAGTAGGCTACAAAGTTTCAATGGAATTTTCTTCCATTGGGTGTATCATTTTCCACTAATATCAAAGGGGGAGAAGAATTCTCTGGTTGGAATGACTGTTGACGCCAGGGTAAGTGTAGAGATGAAGAAAACTATGCTTCTTTTCAGGGGGAGATTTGTTTGTTGCCATAAATTCCAAAGGGGTAGATTGTTGAACATAGTAGTGTTGGCATTGATGTCACATAGAAAGGTAGGAAAATGCATGAAGTTTCAAACTTATGAGGAGTCTTATGGTTGTTGCATTCTTTAGTAGAGAACTATCATAGTAGAAGGATATACAAAGAACCTATAAAATATTATAGCTATGAGGGGTGAATGGCCTAGCATTTGAGAGAATTTTTGCCTTTGAAGGCTAGATCAAAGGCTTATACAAGTGGCATAGTTGGATAGTGCTCAAAAATAGATTTTCAACTGCATATTGAAGTCCACAATGGCCTCCTAGATAAGGAGTTATTTCCAGTCAATGTTAGGTGCCCTAAAAGTTAAATGGGTAAGTTTGGCGACATTGCCAAATGTGGGGTAGTAGTTAGTAGAGAAACTAATAGAGAGACATGCATATCTGGATCTGACTATAGCAATGTGAAATATTTTGATTAGCCAACAGAGGTCCCGCTTCATAGCTCATCCCAACGAGTTTACCTTAGAAGATCAAAAGGTGTGCGTAGAGGTTAAGGCAGGGATGACGCAAGAAAGAGATGGTGTCATCCCGAGAGGAGAACCTTGGAAGTTCCAAAAGGGCATGAAGGTGAAGGCCCCAAATGGTAAATGACCAAGGTAATGTAGAAGTAACGTAGAAAAGTAAAAAGGCTAAGAACCTTATGAAAAATTACCTAAGGAATTTGCCGCAAAACACAAGGCCCGAGAACCCTTTTCTCTCTCCTCAATGATGACGCGTGGAAGATTTTTATTAGCTAGTAATTACATCATCATGATGTATAGGAGGGAAACATGGTAAGGAGATTCGACATTTTAAGGTGTTCAAGGAGGCCAAATATGCATGACACGTGTCACCACTTAGGAGGTGCCATGTGGATTCCTGATGCAAGCATGACATCAACCCTGATGAACTACCCTGAAATGTTTATAAAGGTGCATATGAAGAAGAAATTGGCTTATAAGGCACTAGGCTAGCGTGATAGAGCATAGGACTAGTGAAAAATGTGCTAGGAGGACCCACAAAACACATAAGGCTGTAAGGCTTATCCTGGAAGAAAATAGAGGAGCACTAGGAGAAGGACATGTTTTTGGTACAACGAGACACAAAGGATTATGATTTGGTATTGACAACCCATCCCAATTGGTCATTGATTGATCCATATATGTGGTGGTGTTTCCCACTAAGACACGTCATCCCTGAGGCTTAACCCTGGAGGATTTCAAAGGTGTGGCGGAGGAAAAGGTTAGGGGCTAAAGTAAAGACCAGGACATGGCTTCATGTGTGGTTGGTAGCCGTAAGTGCAGAAGGTTTAATGTTTGTGATTAATCCCTTGGGGCTATAGTAAAGAGAGGCACCCAATATTTATTTTGCAACAATTTCACATGTTTTGTGACCAAGAGTCTATCACAACAAAATACACTACAGACGTAACCACTTTGTGTTATATGTAAAGAACTGAGGGTTGAGGGTTGTATGTGTAGCACCCGTAGACATGAACATGTCAGTAGGTGACCTATGCCATGTTCAATAGGTGTGCCATATATGGAAATTGCACCACAGTCATGATTGATGCAACATGAAATGAGTCAACATATAAATTTGTGAATTAGAAGCAATGACAAATTGGCTATTAGCCTTAAATTAATTAGGGAAGAAATTGAATGGTTTGGAAACTAAAATTATGAACTGGTAGTGATGGAAGAGGCTATGTTAATGAGCGATAATGGACAATTAACTAGTATAGGAAAATAAGGCTGCAAAGGAACATGATGTGAATAATAATTAATGGAAATTGTCTTGAACATAACAAGCCATGCCTAATCTTCCTTGCACGATACACAGAATTAAATTGAAAACAATGCTGAGTCTAGAAGCTTTGACCATAGATCAGAGGGCCATGCCTGAAGTACAATATGAACTCTATGAGCGATTAATAAGAAAGGAGAGAATTTTTATAGTGTGCAGTTTGACTGAGATTTAATTCACAGTACAAAGAAAACATACATGTGCCCATTATCATGTTTAATGTAGTTACATTGGCCAAGAAATTTGATGCAACAAAAGAATGGGTAGCCCTGTATAAGTACACTCTTGGATAATGTGTGATTGACAACATGGATTGCATTGTTCTTTGTGTTGTAGTGGAACAAAACTTAGAAACAATGAGCCTTCGATGTAGGCAAATGAGTTGTGTATGTTGAGTGAATTAATGTGGACTGTTGCAAGTGAGCATGTCCAAACAGAAGGGAAATGGTTGTTGGGAACCAATAATCATACTAATCAACTAAATGTTAAGACCAGAGTAGATGGAGCAATGAAGTGTGTAGTAGGACTGTAGTGCAAAGAGGAAGGTTCTGTGTGGAACAATTAACTAGGTTTTTATATTTTTGTGTAATAGTAATAGGCATATATTTTCTTAGTCTAAAATTTGTATGAAAATTAGAACAATTGGCTAAAGAATGTGGTGGGTTGAAATCATAAGAGGTTGGTGCCTCTTGGCAAGTTGTAGCTTGATAACTTCAAGGGGTTTAGGGCCTCCTGTGAGTGGGTACTCACAAACAAATTGATGTAATTAAGTAGGGGCTTAAATTACATCATAATAACAAATAGATTGGCGGTTTTCTCCCTTTGGGTTTCCACATAAAATTCATTTGTCAATAAATGCACGCTGCTTAATGTGATGGTTTGTGTATTCATGTGAATGGTTACATTGTTGCCTATGTATTTTGTTGTGAATGCTCACATGATTAATTGCCAAGATTGAAAGAAAAAATAAGAATTGAGTTTAAAATTTAAATACCTCACTAATCATTGATTCACCCCCCCCTAGTAATTCCTTATTCCAACAATCCTCTTAGAGCGTTGAATACCTCACCTACTCAAATAACGTAAGAAATAATATCTTCTTCATCATTCATCCTGATTCTTTCAAATTTCCTTCTAATGGTTTGAAGATCTTCCTTTTTGACCTTGAATGTTATGCAACCAGCTCACAAAATAGAAGAAGAAGAGATCAACGACTTCAAAATTAGCCTCTTCAAGGGGAAAACCTCCTTTACATTACACAAATGAACAATTATTGGATGATTCAAACGAAAAACCTCCTTTCTATATATAGGAGTCTAAGCGGTCACAATATAATCAGAGCCGACATAACAATAGTAATGTAAGGGCACAACAACAACAATAGTGGGCTTCTATGGGGCACAATAATAACAGTATGGGGACTACATGGGCACAACAGTAACAATAAGGGGGCTACAGTAACAATAAAAATTAGGGAATACACTATTATTATAGGGACCTAACATGCCCTTCTCCTTCAAAAATGTGTTTTCCTCAACGCTTGAGTAGTTATTGATGCTTCCATATAAAATTCTCATCCTCCCATGTGGAATATTCAGTGGGTAAGTCCTTCCACTTGATAAGATACTCTGAAATTGATCAATTTTGTAGTTGTTGATTCCTTTTTTCGTGACTTCTTAAGGTTCCAATATGATCTTTCCTTCCTTGTCAAGTTCTGGCAATATTATTTGAACTAGGAGCTTGTCACCTATAACCTTCTTTAAGCATGAAACATGGAAAATTGGGTGCACTCGGGAAGATGTGGGAAGCTCCACTTTGTATGCCATAGTACCAATCTTTTGCAACACCTTGTAAGGACCATAATAATTTGGTGATAATTTATTATCCTTCTTAGCTTGCTTGAGTGACATGTGTTTGTATGGTTGTAGCCGTAAAAATACTCAGTCACCTACATTAAAACTTCTTTCGTTGCGATGTTGATTAGCTTGTTGTTTCATTCTATTCTGCGCCAAAGTGAGGTTATCCTTTAAAAACTATTGGAGAACTTATTGTTGATGCTTGATGTGATCTTCCACTGCTTGAACCTTAGAATGATCATCCAAGACTTTTTCGAGATCTCAAGAAATATATTATTTCAATGTTTGAACCTCTAGTGAACATAATTGTGCAATTACGCCCCATTGTTCTTTCTTTAGAAGCTTTATCATGCCATTAGAGTTGACTATCTTTCCTGGTTTCCCTATGATACCTCTTAATTCAACTTCCTTTTCTTCCCAAAAAAATTCAAGAAAAGTTCTTGAGAATAAAAAGCTATCGTACCCAAAGATTGTAACCATTGAACTCCTGGTACAACATCAACACCACCCATTGGAATGGAAATCATTGGGATATTCAATACATATTCTGACATGGATAGCTTGATATTTTGGTACTTTCCAGAGAAATTTATGCTTCCTTCATTTGCAACCATCACTTGACACTCTGGTGTTGGATATAGGAAGTAATTCAATTCTTTGGCTCTCTTACAATGAATAAAATTATGGGTACTACCCGAATCAATCAACATTATTACCTTTTTATTCTTGATATGTCCTTCTATCATGTTTGAGGAGTGGTAGTTCCTATCAATGCATTACAAGATATGGTTGGATTCGTTTCTTCTTTCTTTGGGATTGGTTTCTGGTGCATATCCTCTTCTTTTAACGTTCCTCCTCTTCCCAATCTTTGTAAATTAATTTCTTCTTAGCACATTTATAATCTTTAGTGTATTTGATATCACAACTGTAACAAAGCCCTTTTGCTTTTTTTTCTTCCAATTGTTGTGGTGTCAACCTTGTAGGTTGTGGAAGGCTAGGAGCAACAACACTTCCATCTTTATAGTTGTGAGTGGTAGGCTTCTTTGTCACCATAATTTTACTTTCAATTTTTATTTCCAACCTGAATACCTTCTCCAATGAATCAGGTTCTCAAAGGTGAACCTCATGTTGGATGTTATTCTTTAAAGTCCCTATAAATACATCAATCCTATGCTCCTCTGGAATATTATTTACCTTTATATTCATTTTTTGGAAGTCCTCAATGTGCTCTGCCACTAAACCTTTTTGTTTGAGATTTATCAATTGGCTAAATAAGGTGTTGCACTTTGTATCCTCATAATGCGCTATCATTTCCTCCGTAAAATTTGACCAAGTGACAATTTTTTTACGAGAGAAAATCCATCAATATCATACGAACTGATTGGGTTCCAAATATAAAGTTGCATTGCGTACCTTTTGTGTGTTTTGCACATTATGGAGATTGAAATATTGCTCCATCTGTAGTATCCATGCTACGGGATCCTTGTCATCAAACTTCCTCATATCAATCTTTGGAACGTGGTGGGTCTTCAATCTTATGTTAGAGTCTATGAAATCATGATTAACATTTATTTTGTTCTCATCATGAGTTTCCTTTACTACCTTTTCGCCATTAGGAAACATGTCTTGTAGCAGCCTTGTCAAATATTTCTTCAAATCATCCATGTTTCCTTTAAGTTTTGCTTCTATACCATTGATCTTAGCTTCCATGTCATCCATCTTAGCTTCTATTACTTTTTGTGAAAGCTAAATTTGTTGCACTTGGTCTCGTAATTTTGATATATCATGTTGCATTTCTTCCTCTTCTTCATGTCTCATAGTAGATATTTCAGATTGCTTACTAGGTATTTAAATTTTATTTCTTCGAGTCATCAATTAATGATAATTATGCCTCACTATGCCCTTTGAATCACTTCAAACTAATTTGTCAAACAAAACATATGTAAATTTTAAAAAATCTACACACCTTTTTTCACTTCGTAGGAGCTCGATATTGAATCTGTTGTATCTCTGTAATTTTGGATCTCCAAGATCTCAAATTTTGTCCTTTGGTAGCCGTTTGAGTCCTATTTTTAACCCACAAGTCATACCAGGATTGAATTCTCTAGGAAAGAGTTATGCCCGATCTCCCACACTGACTTGATTATAGATTGTTTAAGTAGAGCGAAAGTGTACGGAGTTCCAAGTGTCACTATTTCGACCTTCGACCATGAAATTTATACCCAAACAACTATAGTCCATCTTATTTTTGTCACTTTTTATGAAATTAAAATCTGATCCTCAGAGAGAAAGTTATGATGATTTTCCCTAGGTCACCTGTTTGATATGGAATTCTAGTACCTGCAAAATCCCTAACTTCCTCAGCTCATATCTCCACAAATATAGCGAGACAAGATTTGAAATTCAGACATGAATTTCATCAAGCTTTCGGCTCCATGTTGTTTTAATTTCATCTTCTGAAGCTTCATAGAAAATATGTTATAGAGAAAAGTCCACGATGACCTGTTTGAAGCAACAAAACCCTAGAATCCAAAGCTCTAATACCAAATGTTATGCAACAAACTCACAAAATAGAAGGAGAGATAGATCAATAACTTCAAAATTAGCCTCTTCTAGGGGAGAGCCTCCTTTAAATTACAAAAATGAACATCCTTGGATGATTCAAATGAAAAAACCTCCTTTCTATATATAGGAGTCTAAGAGGTCACAATATAATCATAGCCGACATAACAATAATAATGTAAGGGCACAACAATAACAATAGTAGGATTCTATGGGGCACAATAATGACAATATGGGGACTACGCGTGCACAAAAATAATAATAAGGGGGCTACATTGACAAGAAAAGTGAGGGAATACACTAGTATTATAGGGACCTAACATTGTCATCTCCTTCATAAATATTGTTGAGCTTGTCCCACATATCTTTAGCTATTTTAATACCCATAACTTTAGTGAATTCTGAATCTAACAAACCAATTGCTATATAATTCAAAGCCTTGGCATTACCAACATATGATTTCTTCCAATCTGGATCTTTTGGTAGAGGAGATTGGATCTTGTATCCATTTGTGACAAATCGTCAAAGTTCAACTCCAAGAGACATTAGGTAGTACTTCATTATGACCTTCCAGAATGCAAACTATTTTCCATCAAATTAGGGGACTTTAGCGTCTTTACTGACCATTGTGATTCAAAGATCCTTCTTCTAGTTGTTAGGTTGATCTTGAAGAAGCTATCTCTAATACTGATTGTTGGAAATACTAAGAGGGGGGTGTTGGCAGGCCAACCTACTCCCTTCATTTTTGTCAAAAAATAAAGGGCCCCTCCTGAAATTTTACTATTTTGCTTGTTTTCACTTTGTATTGGCTTAATTCCCACGTTCATTATTTTACTTGTCATTTTGATTTTTATGGCATGATGGTTTATTAAAATATTGAGTTCCTCCATTCAATGAAACATAATGATTGCCTTTCTTAATTTTCATGATTGGTATTTATTCACTCCTAACTACAAAAGTTTTGTTAGTTTAAAGGGCCACTAAAGAATCATATATTTTGTAGTAGCCCTAAACTTAATTTATAATGTTAATGGGGAAATTTTTTATATGCTATCATAGTCATTTCATATGTTGATTATTTGTGTCAATGATCTATGTGCTTTCAAATGTTTTATTTGGTAGATGATCCTAATTTAAAGTATAGAATCTATGATTAGTTATGTGGTGTGTTTAATTTTTCATTGATATAATTCAATTATGACATATCCCTTCTTGATACATACTAATTGATGCTATGTCGATTTCAATTTTAAAATATGATTCTCACGATTCGTTTCATATATTTGCATTTATGGTTAGCATTGGGATTTAACCACACTTCCATGTTATATGTCGAGTCATTCGATGACCTAGAGGTTTATCTCTTAAGTGTCAATCTGTGGTGACACCAGTTGTTATATGATTTGGCTATCACTCAACATCCATATAGCAAGATTGTCCTTGCTCTATCCTGAGCCTATACTCGACACCGATTGATTTTATCTGTAGGGTTTTCACGACGTGGTTCCATTAAACCTTACCATTTCAACCTTTTACGTCTTCAGGGCGAGGGTTTTGCAACTTAAGTTTTCATGGTGTTTGGCTCTTCAAATCTTATTTTTTTTTTTTTCACCTACCACTTTTGCTTTGTAATATTCCACCAGTAGTTCGAACCAAACTTGTTGGAGCAGAACTTGTCGAGCCAAACGAGCAATGCTTGGATTTGTTCTGACAAGTAGGATGGTGGGAACTTTTGCAACAATTTTAGGGTTATAGTGATAAAGTAGTTAAAGCTTTTCCTGCTCCCTTAAATGGAAGGAGAGCTTATGTCAAAGACCTTGAAATAAAAATCAATTTAGAGCTTTTGGAAGCAACCACCCACTTACCCTCGAAAGGCGAGCATTGGTCCAAAAATGTTGCAGTTAAGAGCATTCCATGGAGGAAACTTCTAGCTAAGAAGGACTACCAATACATTGTCAAAGGTATGGCTATATCATTTCTCAAACCGAAATGGAAAGGGTTGTTGCATGTGATTCATATATACATAACCTGTGAAGGTTGGTATAGTGTTGTTTTTATGTAAGATATTCGACTTTTAATGGCCTTTTTGGTCCAAAATCTCAACACAACAATAGTTCTCCTAAATAGTTTAATTCAAATATCTAGGGCTTTCCAAGACAAGTATAAAAAACCTGATATGTCCCTTTATCATCATGGTTTAATTTGTATGATAGTCAAGTATCATCTCGCTCAAGTTGGTGATGATTGGTACTTTTTCCTTTATTGTAATGGTTATGGTAAACCTTCGACATTCGATCTTGTTCATTTTTCTACCACCATGGACCTAGACTCTTCCCCTATTGATTTAAATCCACCATTAGCTGAGGATTTAAGGTAGAATGGCTGCAAGACATCTTTTAAAATTCTAAGGTCAACCTCTTAAGAAGATAGCCAAGTTAAAATTTCTAAAATCTTAACTTCTCTTCGAGTTACCAGGAATACAGTGAAGGCTCACAATTTTAAGCCTAGTATTGAATCTCTTCGGTGTGAAACCCAACCCATTCAACCTGCACAAGAACAAGAAACTAGTTAGATGTGTCAAAGTGAACAAGATTTGGTTAAGGTAAAAAAATTGCAAATAAAAATTGCCAGAGCTTGAAGGACAATGCATAAGGGTACTCCTAAAACTATTTCCTTAATGGACTTAGAAACTAATTCCGAGCCATATTTGAAAAGAAATAATTATCATTCCCAAGATGTTTCTCCAGTTCATGGAAATGCTCTCAATTGTGCTAACTCTTCCTCAGGAAACCCTCACTTAGATGATTTAATTGATAATATATATTGGAAACAATAGTATTTTCTCAGTGTTCCTCATCTGGAACATCAAATTAGCCAACTAGTTTATGAAAACAATCAATTAAGGGATTCACTCCAGAGAAAGGATAAATCCAATGAAAAAAAATCATCTAAAATCATCTAGCGTTGAAGGTAAATCTAGATCCAAATATACTCGCATTGTGATAAATTATCTAAATCTTAAGGTTACCATTTTCTCATAAATGGAGGGATCTGATGTAGGAAAATATTCATTTTTTTTTTACTTATGGGTGGGAAAATATTACAGGTAATATTTGTTTTATTTAGTTTTCTAGTTTCGAATAAAAGGGCCTCTACAGAATCATATATTCTATATCAGCTCCTTCTTAATCTTTTATATTGTATTTTCTAATGTTAGACTTCTTTTTAATAGGTTCTCCACAATGGTGAGATATCTCTCTTGGATATCACGACTAGTGATATTTCTAGATGACCTATGCTTGTTCCTAATATTGTATGGGAATCCTGTCTACCACATGCCTTATTTTATTCTGTCGAGAAGGCCTGAACATGAAAGAGTTTTCTTTATTTTTGTAACTAAATGATTTAAAAACTTTTTTTAAGAATTGCTTTGGGAGTCTAAGGTTGGGGGCCTTTAGTTATATATATGCCTCTATTTAATTGTAAAGAGGAGATATATTTGGTGCTATAGGGGAGATTTTGGACAAGGAATTATTGTTATATTTTGGTTATGGAAACTATTTAATATAAGTACATAGATTTGAGTGTGTTCAATATAGTTCTTTACTATTGATGCTCCATAGTTAGATAATTGTCTTATTTATGTCTTGTAATTATTTCTTGAAATATGGGGGCTAAATAATTTTTGTTTAATGGTTTTGTTCTTTGAGCAAACAATTATGTTTATTATATTTCTTTGTCCATTTCAGGATTGATTTTATTTGAAACTATTTTAGATCAATAGTCTTCTTCAGTGTCCCATGTCCTAAGAAGAGTTATCAGTTACACATTGTTCTAACTTGGATCTATGTGAATGTTCTCTAGATTTTTTAATAAATAGAAAAGGTTAATATTTATATGAAAGTTGATGATAGTGCTCCTACTGTAGATGATATTATTATTTCAAGTCCTTGTTTTTGTCTATGGTTGATTGATTATATTCATTAACCAAAAATAAAAGTAAGTTAATATTATAGAAGACATATCATTTACATTTTTTCTTCCATTTTGTTACACTTGGCCGACTTACCAATTATTAGGATAATATGTTTGTTAGCTTCTGCATCTATTTCTTAATGCAAAATCTTAGTGGTAGACATAGCGACTCATGTTTTTTTTAGGATAAGGAACTGTAGGTTAACAATCACTTGTTCTATGATTTATTGCACTAAGGAATGGTTTTAGTTTAGTTCATAATTTCATTTAGGAGTGTCATTTAATTTTTTTTTATAAACACAAGTTTTCTAGAATTCTTTCATAAATTCATTTATTTTGAGACAGCTATGCAATGTCTTGGCCTTCTTCATTTGTTGTAATATAAAGTGTATATGTTGTATCATATTTTGATTTTATAACAACACTTAGTGTATTATATTTCTTTTAAGTCTAATTTCTAAACGAAATTACAAATTAGAATTCCTTAGTACTTCGTTAGCTAGTTAATAGTGTAATAACCAAGCTTTATTTTTCACGATTACTTTAGGTTTAGGTTGTTTGATTTCATTCAAAATTACAGAACTCACTCACCAAATCAGTCATAGTTTATTTTAATTATAATTTAGTGTTGTAGTAGTTTAGTTTAGCACAATTTAGATTAGTTTAGATTAGGAATTTCTTTCCCTAGATTCAATCCTTCACAAGAAGAAAGGATCCTAGGCTAATGGATCCTATAAATCTGTCGAGGTTAGCTATAAAGAGTGGCTTGGGCTATTAAAGAGCCTCGATATAGACTATTACTCCCTTGTTGACTTAGGGTTACAACACCTGCATCGATAAGCGTGAACCAATATTTATTTCAATTATTATATTATGCTACTTAATATTTTTATCACAAGTTAAATTAGAACACAATAAATAGAATAAAAATAATTTTATCGATGAAGATAGTGAGGACTCTAATCCTCTTACAAAAATTCAGACTCCAACTTGTACAACAAAATCCCTAACTTCTTCAAGGCTGCAACCTTGAATGAGGACTCCAACCCTGACAACAAATCAAAGCACCAACTTGTTCAACATGAGGACTCAAATTCTATCAACAAATCCAAGCACCAACTAGGCTAAAATGAGGACTTCAATTCTCCTAGGCTCCGACCTTTCCAAATAAACTTTAAAATCAAATTCTTCAAGATGTCTTCAAAGAGGATTTCCGAAGTCAGTTCCAAATTCACTTCAAAAGAGGTCTTCCAGATCTTCTCCAAGTCTACTCCAATAATACTTTAAGTCTACTTCAACAAAGGATTCCCAGGCTGCTTCAACTGGTCTCCACGACATGCCAAGGAATTTTTCAAAGTTTGGTTCACAATAGCTGCTCAAAAGGTTCTTCAAGAGTTACTCCAAGGTCTACTATAGGGTTTCTTCAAAGAAAACTATAGAAAGGATGCTCTAAAAATTTACCCAGGTCTGTTTAAGAAATGTATTTAAGATATATCGAAGAGGTCTCTGATGAATGCTTCCAAAATGTGCCCTAAAATGTCTACAAAATATGCTTGAAACATGAGGAAAAAATGGGATCGAAAATATGTCTCCAAGAGGTTGAATTACAGGCATGTATCAGACCTTAGAAATCCCCAAATTCTAGGGTCAAGATTCACTCTTACCACAGATCTGAAGTCCGCAATATAGTTTCCCTAGTTACAGGTTGGAAACAACCTCAGAAGTAAAAAGTACAGAGTCCTAAAAATATTTCGTCAGGGTCAAATTTTTATGGCCTTAGAGGGGCCTAATTTCCTCAGACTTTAGGCAGAACCTCAGGTCTATAATATGCCAAATTTTTTTGCTAAAGTAGATCTGAGATTAAGCTAGATTTAGCCCTCCAAAATTGGTTGATATATGTCTCCAAGGGTGTATAATGAATTGATCAAGAAACCATGAGTAACTTATTACACAGGAATATAACCAAAACATTGAATTTCTCCTTCAATTTTCCTTAGGGTTCATAAGGTATCAACCATTGTTCTTCACTTTCAAACCCAAGCTTCTTCTTTCCTCTTCTTCACCAAGCTGCTTGGATGAAATGGAGGAAACATGACTTGTATTTATACAAGTTTAGTCAAAATGAACCTTCATGACTGTTGAGGAGGGGCTCGACTTGTACTTATGTAGGCTAACTTGACAGAGAAAAAATAGGTATTTTTCAACTTGTAAATTCAATTTATCTTCAATTAGGAGGAGTTACGAGGCATGCAAGTACTCGTTTAAAAGGTATTAAAGTCCTCTTTAAGCCTATGAAATTTTCTTCTTCAATTCAAAAACCTTTGAAATCAATAACAATTAATTTCTCCAACAACTTCTCTAATGCTCACCTTTCCAAATTGACTCTATAGATTTTTTCAATTGATAGTTTCTCCCATAAATGTTAGCAATTTAATTGAGACTCCACATGATCCCATACTAGTATAACAAAGGGTATTTGTACAAAGAAATGGCATGTATCTTCATTTGCATTGTGGCACAAGACATGGTAGCCTGGATTCACAAAACCCATTTTTTCGTTTCATCTCTGGTTAGGATCCAATTTTTAAGGACCAACCAAATTGGTAACATACTTTTAAAGGGAGCCTTAAATTTCCATAATTTTACATATCACCAGGCATTGTCTTTTTTATCAACCTCTTGCAAAGAAAAATATGCAATATTTTTCACATACTAACCCTAATAGAGTTTTAAGCCCACATTAGCTCATCTTCACCTTCCTTAATTCTTAAATGTGCATAAGTGAGATTAGAGATAAACCTATTCTGTGTAGTACGCAAAGTCATATCTAAACCTAGATCAACCATAATGAGCCACCCTTGATTCTAGATTGAGGTGGTATGTCCCCAAGAAATTTTATTAAATGTGCACATTCCTTACTCTTATATAAAACCGACAACTCATCAAGAAGATATATATTTTGATTATGTCTTGCAATCACATCCACACCTATGCGAACCATGCAATCTAATTATGGTTTCCTACAAACTTGATATTCCCCTATAATAGTTGTCCATTGCTTTGATGCATTTGTAGAAGTATTATATCTTGAATGAAGCTAATCCCAAATAGTATTAGCCTCAATATAGTTGGAAATAAGGACTTTTCTCCATGAACTATCCTGTATAAGGAAAATCCATAAGTATTTCACAACCAAATCTTTCATAAAGTCCACAGTCTTCTTAAGACACCATCCTCCTTTTTCCTTAGGAAGTGCAATCCAAGACCAACTCAGAATATGAGACCTCGAATGTTCTTTGGAACACTTCCAAGGATAATTGAAGGCTATCTTTTGGATCATCTTCACTATAATTTTTGGAATAAGTGTCAATAAGTCCCAGTAAACTAGGATCACTTTTAGAATAGATTTAACGAGGACAAAGTGTGCCCTATGTGAGAGCCAAGAATCGCACCAAAGGTTAATTAGATTTTCAACCTTTGATTATAACCATTTCAAATCAATGATACCATAATTGTTTGGTTTCATTTTAAACCCCAACTATTTGAAGCCTTCATTTAAAGCATGAGATTGAAATTTAAATATCTCTATCATTTGAAACCTATTGTCCTCCATAAAGTCTAAGAACTATATGGAAAATTTATCTAGATTAACCTTCATCCTTGTAGCTCTATAGAAGTTTCAATAAAAAAATTACACTTAACTATACAATAAAAAATAGTATAATAATAAAAAGTATATTAATCTATAATGGTTCTTTAAATAAAATCATTGCAAATACTATTAAGAAAATACACTTGCCTTTTTGCGTTGGGAAAAATAATATATCTATACTATATATATATATCATATCCATTTTTAATATGTAATTTAATTTTTTATATTTTAATGGTCAACTCATCAAAACAGATCAATACAACTTATCGCTAATATATTAAGCCTGTGCTCGATTGCGTGACTATCTTTTTATTTTATTTTTAATGATTATTTAAATACTTGGGAGAACCAAATACTTATCTTAATGAAAAGGATTGAACAATAATAGACATATATATATCCCTCAACAGGCATAAAAATTATTAATGCTTCAAAATAATGGATTTCAATAGTTCAAACAACACTTTTTGAGGAAATATATGAAGTTATCTAATACAACATGAAATATGTGTGGGAAAGTGCTTGGAAATTGTGGACTCCAATCTTTTCCATAGGAGGGACCATCCATTAATTCTAAAGTGGGATTTGTCGGTCTGTACATATGTCAGTCAGTACATATGAGAAAGAATTAATTCCCTTTATGTGTGGACATGTTATAAGGGAAAATGGGTAGTATTGTGGCACTATTTTGACAAAGTGTTAGCATAGAACAGTGTTAAATAGAAGATGAATATGTAGAAGTCTAAGTATATGTTTTTATAGAAACATAAGTACATAATGGCCAAGGAGTCACCTTTTACATCTTCCATTTGAAGTCCCTTAATATTTTTTGCATGTCTCCAAATATGTAAACACATTTATACTCTTTTGTATCTTTTATGAGTGGCTTATAGTTGGTAAATTCCTTAGATATCTTGTGTAACCTCCTTAATACACACATATTTTTTGCATGTCTCCAAATATGTAAACACATTTGTACTCTTTGTATCTTTTGTATGAGTGGCTTATAGTTGGTAAATTCCTTAGATATCTTGTGTAACCTCCTTAATACACACACATTATAATGATTTAAGAGAGTAGTTATAGTTATAAGGTTTGTATGTGCTTGTGATTGATATGAATGCTTCCAGTTTATCTAAATATGATGACTAGCTAAGTAAAGGGATATGACTCCCACTAAATATTTAACACTTTACACTTCAGTCATGTGGAAACCATCATGCATGTCTTATGTGAGAACTTCTTCTTCCTATAAGGTTGAATATGTTGATCAACATATTCAATTGAATGAATAAAACACATGAAGGTAAGATAATACTAGATCAAGTGAGATGAATTAATTATTTTCTTTCTCTTTTTCTTAATTCTTCTAGTGTAACCTGACATTCAAAATTTACTATGAAATAAGTGGGATACTTCATATATGTAAGCCATTGTTGAATATTGAAAGAAACCAAATTTAATGTGAATGCTTATGGCTCAGTCATGGGGATTGATGTGTCTAACTTGACTTCGAGAATGGTTAATCCCCCTTCAATTTATGAGGAATGGATTCTTAGTATGGGTAGCCAACCACACCTTACAGTAGAACAAGAGAACTTGTGGCTACAAAATTGCTTAATTCCTAATTTTGAAAGTATCATGTGGGAATTAAATAAAAATTATTGTCATCACACAAGTTCATAGGGAGATCACACACTAACCTTTATCTAGTGAACTTAAATTTTACTAGGGTGAATGGATACGATTGGTCTATAACACAAGTTTTTAAGTTCCTTAAGTTGTGTTAATTTTTCTTTGTGATGTTTCTAGGTTAAATAACGTAATGTTGTATGTGAGATAAATGGGTCGATAATATATGCCCCTTATTGTGTGAAGATGAGAGTGCATGATATCAACTAAGTGAATCTAATATTTATTTCTCATGAAAGTAGGGAATATAAATAAAGATATGGTCAACATTGGAAAGAAGAAGTTTCAATAAAGAGAGAAAGGAGATAATTTTCAAAACAATTAGTGAAGTGATACACACACACAATATTTTTGAAAAGGAGGTAGTCATACTCATGCTCACAAAATTGCCAAAGTAAAGTACAAAGTGGAATCATGGTTAATGGAGGTATATTAGTGGCACATCTAAAATGAATGTTGCTTCCGTATAAAACATGTGATAGAACAAAGCCACCTAGGGGTCCATAGAACTATAGTGCATGAGGCCCATAAAGGATGGGGATGGAAACATGTAGACAATTGTTATGAAGGAATATCTACCTTCAGGCTCAAATAAAATGTTGAAATAAAACCATACATATTTATGGTCTTCAACTAGATTTTGGATGTTGATACGTCCATTATGTCCATAGCAAATTATGGTTGAGCATGAGATAAACCATCTAACATAGATCAATAATGAAAGTCTCTTGAAATATGATCTAGACCAATGATAATGATGACGGGTCCTAAGCTATTAATATGAACAAATTAGATGTGAATAAATATGTTTACACTACGAAATAATTAGGAATATTTTATTTGGCATAAAAGGAATACCACTAAAATTGAAAACATCAAGCAAGGTATTAGGTCTTATAACCCAAACCCCCAAAATGGAAATTTTAGTGTCAATTAGGGTAGTTTCATTAGAGAAAGGGAATGCATTCATCCTTATAAACCAAATTGAGACATGAAATAAACTCACATATGTAACAAACTAATATATGGATGCAAGGAGACAAGTTGGCCATTGAGTAGAGGACTCTAGGCTTTCATTGAAAAGGATAATATAAAAAGGCTAACTATTTTGGAAATGAATGTTAGTGAAGAATATAGATAGGATATTGGAGTCAATGGATATAAAGTTAGAATGATGAAAACATAATGATTTAGAGAGCAAAGAAATAAGTAAAATAGACTATGAGGTTTGCAAATATTGGGAAAAATTGTGATAATCTCAAGCCAATTATATGATTGGGAGGGAAATGTCCATGGTTGTTGATTACAAGGGGAATCCATTCAAATTTTATAAACAAAGATGAGAAGAATACTATGAAATTGGTAATGATGTGGTCTAATAAATTTTTAAAAAATTGTGAGAAAACATGCTTCACATTCCCCCATTTTGGTGTTTTTAGTATTTTGTAATTGTTTTTGCATTTGGTATGTTTATTAAGATTAAATTAATTTAAAATGTCATAAACAAGAATGTTGGTAAAATTGCTCTGACTTGGATATATGTAATGTGTAGACAATGGGGGGAGGGGGGTTGGGTGCACGATGGGCAGGACTCCTTGGAATTGGCGAGTGGTCGTGAAAGTCAAGATGGGTTGTTGGTGCATGAACATATTAAAGACTGGGTTGAATTATAGGGAAATGAATAAAATTTCTAACCATGAGTGATTGATCTGTAAATTTCCATGGATATTCTACTGAACATTTTGTCACATCATATTTGATAAAAATAAATCAAAATATATAATATGAGGGTTAAATTCCTTTAGTTTCTAGATTTGTTAATTATTGATTTACTGTTTATGCATGAAATAGATAAAATGTGGAAAATAAATCAAATACAACCAAACACCAACCATAATGAAAAAAATATATGCTTTGGGAAACTCTTATTGGAGAAAATCTAGCTAGAATGTGAGACTGCACTACTCTCTTTTATTTAGAATGGAAACAATGCAAGTACAAAGGAGAAGGAACTCTGTATGGAGTCATATAAGGAATGTTTCCTATAGTCTACTACAAAATGCTAATTCCCTCTCTCACTCCCACTCCCAGTTTCTCTACACTAGTATGGATTAATATACCATCGAATAGCATCGAACCCCTTTTCCTACAAGTGGCATTGTTCTAATAAAAGCCTAGTAACCAACTAGGGGTCACGTTTAACTCCAATTCTTAGACAGAGTTACCACTTTGACCCTTATCTCATGCCATCCATGATTAACGGGGGTTGACATGGCATCCACTCATGCCATGATGGCCAAACATGGTAGGTCAAATTTTAGGAGGAATAGCTTTTGCGTACAGACTCAAATTAACACAATTCTTGCACCCTTGAAAGGTCTGTAAGTCTAAAAAAAAAATCATGTTCCTACACTTAAGTAAGAAATGTTTACCCCAAAAAATCATCATTTAATGCCTCGAAATAGCCTTAGAAGGTTTCAGACCCTAATTCTCCAAACTAGGTACCATCAATAAAATTGTTCCCAAAAGATATTCTCTCCAATTTTTCCACTCTAAAAAATTCAAGATTGTTGAAATATTATACAAATATATAATATGGATTAGTAACCACACAAGAGCATAGGGAAGATACCAACACGAAGAAGAGGAAAACTAATCCAAAACAAGATTTTCTTAAAAATTGAATGACTTTAATGGCTTAGCAACAAATAAGACTTAACAATGAAAAAGGTTATGTATAGAGGAAGTTATAGAATAGGATACTAATGACAAGTCAAGATAAGTGATGGACATTGTTAAGGGTATATATTTTTCTAATCTAATATCACTCACCTACAAAGTACTATATAGACAAGTAAAGCACAAAGTAATTAAAGTAGGAAAAGTAGAAAAATACACAAGGAAAAAGGAACCATGAATTGGAGCATGCTAACAATATGAAAAATGAGAGGAATACTTGGGGATGCTTAACATTCTAGTTCGCCCCAATAAGCTAATTACATTTGTAAACTTCTACATAGCATTATAGAAGGGGTTCTTTGGAAAATAAGATAAGGATTGCATGAAAATAAAGAACTTCACAATTGTAATGCTCTATAAAGACAAAATAGAATTGTTGATGCAGGAGCATCTGGCTGACAGGACAAAGACAAAATGAAGGCGGTATGGTCTTTGAAGGGGACAGAGGAGTTAATTCACTAAATGGATAACGTGTTTTTTTTTTTTTCATTAAGTTGTCTAAGTTAATTTAGTGAACAATAATTAGGAACAGTAGGAGTTAGTTAGTGTCACTGTTCTAAATAGTTAATTTACTTTTGTTAAAAAAAAAAATTTGAGTGACAAAGAAAAGTTTTGTACAGGAAATAACTGATCGAACATAACTAACAACAGTTAGTGACAGTTCCTAGCAATGTTCTTAGAAGAGGGACAAAACATAATGTAAGGGTTTGACTATCAGAGAAAAAAAGAAAGGAAGAGTCGTAGTTTTCTGTGCATATTCCCCTCTTCAACGTCCCTAAGACTGTCTATATTATTTGTATGACATTACATTTGTTTTATGCACCGTGGAGACTGTTGGTAATACCCTTACAGGTTATAATGCGACTGGAAGTGATAATAACAATTAGGGGAAGAACGTAAGCACACAGGTTGCGGGTGGATTCAACCAAACAAACAAACTTGAAACCACATATATAAACGAAAGCCAAGAAGCCAGAATTAACGAGTCAAGACAACCAATCAAATTTTACAATCGCCAGGTAAGTAAATATACAATCCATACAGTTTCATAACTGAATCAATATAAACAAAAAGATAGCATTCTGGTTCTTTATATATAAATATTCTGTTCGAAACAAAAAGAAAGACCCCGTTCCATAAATATATGACCCATGCTTATGTCTAAGCGGGAACCAGACATAGTAACCCTCGACCCATTACAGTAACCAAACAGCAGTGTCAACTTACAGCGGAACTGTGTACAGACAGTGACTCATAAGACAAAATACACCGACCCTAATAGTCATAGCATGGAGCCAAACAGAAACAACTAGCAAACAGAGAACGACACTCCACGTGTCTACTGGAGCAGTCAAATTTTCCATGCGCCGAAACCCTCGAGCGGCCATACCTGCAACGATAGCCAACAAACGGAATGAGAGTTGACAGAACCAAGGAAAGAGTATTCAAAACTTAACAAAATAAATAGATTAAGGTTAGTTTGTTTACCTGACGGAGGCAAGCCGCGACTGTAACAACTCCACTAGATTCCCCTGCTCACGAGGAGCCAAAACGTTAGGCGAATGAGGAAAAAAAGAACCAACACTAATAGCATGGAACAGGTGGGCTTACCCTGAGATTGGCGAAGAAACTGGAGAAGTTTTGCACCGTAACTCTGCCGGGTCCGTGGAAAAGTCGAGCTTGGAACCAGAGGATCGTTACCAGAAGCAACACGACCATCAAACAACTGCAACCACTGTGGGGAGCATAGGCATCCGGACTACACATTAAGTGTAACGGAGCGAAGAGACACGACCACTAATTACCATCACACAACAACAACCGACACTTGACATAAACAGAAAAAGAGCCGAACCTTACCAGATTGAAATAACCCTTGCCGGATGAGTGGGAGAGGTCGAAGCCTGAACCAGGGGAACACAACCACAAAATCCACATTGAAACCACGAAGAACCACCAGGAGCACATAGCTCACAAAACTAGAAGAATAACAGGGTGAATAGCCTTGGCGCGAATTCGTGAGCACCTATACCAAGGCGGGCTCAGGGAATCCCAAGGAGGGATAGTTGTCACATCACTAGAGACCAATGTACCAATCACAATACCCATCATAAATTCAACGCCGGTTAATCGATAAAAAAACTCTGTTAATCATTAATTGTCTGTACACCCACATCAGCATACGTTGGAGGTGTATCACGTGGGCTGGCCCCATCAAGTGGTATCAAATCCTTTTGTTGAAGAAATCAGGATATGGAGGTTCAAAGATGAGGACATGGAAGAGGTGTGCGCAGAGCAACAGATGAGGGCTTGAGGGAAGAATTAAGGGCCCTTACTGCTCGCTTGGAAGCAGTGGAGGCAGGAAGGAGAAGAGACCCAGAACTTGGGGATGACAGTGAAGAGGAGGCAGTAACTGCTACAGATGGATCAGATGAAGAAGCCTCGGAGTTAAGATTGTTGAGATCGGTATTGCTAGCCAGCAACAAACCTAAACCTGAGATTTCTAACTATGATGGCAGTCTATCCGCAGATGTTCTGCTGGACTGGGTAAGTGAGTTAGATAAGTATTTCGAAAACAAAGAGATCAGTGAGGACAAAAGAGTCAGATTTTCTGCAACCAAGTTAAAGGGGCACACCACTTTATGGTGGGATAATGTCTAGGCGGACAGGAGGAAGATGAACAAGCTATCGATAAGGAAGTGGCCAAGGATGGTGGCAAAACTGAAAGGCAGATTTCTGCCTAAAGATTATCGGGTTGACCTTTACTGATGGGTGCAGAATCTAAGACAGAAGGGTATGACCGTAAAGGAATACACAGAGGAGTTTTACCGTGTAAACTTGAGGGCTGGTTATACTGATGATACTCCAAAGAAGATAGCGAGATACGTGAACGGTTTGAGGCTAAAAATACTAGATGAGATCAATATTCTCTCTTCCCGAAATATAGAAGAAGCTTTTAAGAGTGCTGTAAAGGCCGAGGAAAAGATTAATAGGAAACAGAATAACAGGAGAGGACGAGGAAATGGAAGAGGACGAGGACAGTCCTACGACAGAGGGAGAACTGCCACTAACGCGAAGAAGGCAGCAACTCTAGAGATTTAGGGACAACAGAGAAGGGAGATTGCACAAGAGGAGGTCGACCATATCAGCGAGGAAGAGGAAATGGTTGAGGAAGGGGAGTTAGTGTCTAGTGCTATAGGTGCCACAAGTGGGGGCACAGATCCTTCGAATGCCTAGAAGCCGATCACGCTGGCCAGAGGGGAACATTTGTTGCGTAGCCTGAGGAAGTTGAAGCACTGCCCCAGGAGGTAGAAAATGTGGCAGAAACATGAGAGGCTTTGGTTCTAAATAAATTATTGTTGAAGCCAGCCAAGGAGACGGATGAGCAGACCCAACGGAAGGCATTGTTCCGAACAGTCTACAAATCACATGGAAAGTTCTATAAATTGATCATAGATAGTGGGAGTACAGACAATTTAGTTGCCACTAAGATGGTGGAAAAGCTGGTATTGAAGCGACTTAAGCATCCCACACCTTACAAGGTGTCATGGCTGCAGAAAGGCCACCAACTATTAGTTGATGAATAGTGTGAGGGTGAATTTCACATTGGCAAATACCAAGACAAGGTTGTCTGTGATATCATGCCAATGGATGTGTGCCATATGCTGCTAGGGAGACTATGGCAGTATGATCGAAGGTGACGCACGATGGGAAGATGAATTGCTAAAAAATTGTGAAAGATGGAGTCAAGCATATGCTTGTACCCATCAAAGAGGAGGATACAATAGAAGCAAGTGGAACAAAAGCATTGTTGATAGGAGGAAAACAGTTTATTAAACAGATTGAGGAAAACGAGGTGAATTATGTGGTTGTGAGGAGAACTAAGACTGTGTTGCTGAACACAGAAAAGTCATAATTGCCTACAGAGATTCAGGAGATGTTAGAAGAATTTAAGGACATTGTAGTCGATGACTTACTGGACAAGTTGCCTCCCAAGAGGAGAATCAGCCATCATATCGATTTCATACCCGAAGCAAGCCTACCAAATAAGGTAGCGTATTGAATTAGCCCGAAAGATAATGAGGAGATTCGTAAACAGGTGCAAGAGCTACTGGATAAGGGGCTGATTAGAGAAAGCTTGAGCCCTTGTGCGGTACCAACAGTACTCGCACCTAAGAAGGGTAGAGAATGGCGGATGTTCACGGATTCACGAGCTATTAATGAAATCAATATTTGGTACAGATTTCCCTCACCCAGAATGGATGATATGATGGATTGTCTCAGTGGGGTAGCTTATTTCATGAAGATTGATCTGAAGAGTGGCTATCATCAGATTAGGATCAGAGAAGGAGACGAGTGGAAGACAACCTTCAAGACCAATGAAGGGCTATACAAGTGGTTAGTCATGCCGTTTGGATTGAGCAACGCTCCTAGTACTTTTATGAGGTTGATGAATGAGATGTTAAAAAGAATTTATTGGCAAGTTTGTGATAGCCTACCTTGACGATATTTTGATTTTCAGCAGAAGAAAGGGAGAGCATCTCGAGCATGTTCGAAGAGTGCTAGAGAAGTTACAGTAGAACAAATTGCTGATAAACATAAAAAATGTACTTTCCTACAGAAGGAATTGGTTTATTTGGGGTTTGTAATAGTGGAAAATGAATTGAAGATGGATCCAGAAAAGATCGCAACAATCATCAATTGGCCGTCACCAAGGAGCTTATTTGAGGTACGTAGCTTTCACGGATTGGCGAGTTTTTATCGAAAGTTTATTAGGAATTTCAGTGAAATCTGCGCGCCGATGTTAGACACCATAAAAAAGGCTAGTTAGCCTTTTTGTTGGACCAGAGCAGCAGAGAACAGCTTTCAGCTTTTGAAGCGAAAGATTATAGAGAGGCCAATCTTAAGGCTGCCCGACTTTAACAAGCTTTTCTAGGTTCGGTGTGATGCAAGTGGGACAACTATTGGTGCTGTGCTCAATCAGGAAGATAGACCAGTGACATTATTTAGTGAGAAATTGAATGAAAGCAAGCAGAAATATTCCTCGTTTGACAAGGAATTTTATGCCGTGGTCCAAGCTTTAAAGCATTGGAGACACTACCTGCTGGCAAATGAGTTTGTATTATTTTCTGATAATTCAGTGCTACAATATGTAATGCAACAACTCAAATTAAACCATAAGCATGCCAAATGGGTAGAATATTTGCAGAGTTTCACTTTCATGCTAAAACACATCAGTGGGCAAGCCAATAAAGTGGCAGATGCCTTGAGCAGAAGAGCTTTGCTCTTATAGGAAAGTAGAATACAAGTGATGGGATTCGAACATCTAAAGGATTTGTACTAGACTGACATAGACTTCAATGAAGCCTTTGAAGCCTGCCAAAATCCCGTGTTGAGAAATACAAGTCCATGGTTGGACTACAATTTGCAGGAAGGACTATTGTTCAGAGGTGGACAGTTATGTATCCCGGACTGTTCAATGAGGGAAAATATTATACGGGAGAAACATAGTGGTGGTCTAGCTGGTCATTTCGGCATAGACAAAACCTTGGAGCAGCTCGGACACTTTTATTACTGGCCCAGAATGCACAGGAATGTACAAGGATATGTGAACAGGTGTAAAGTCTGCCAACTGGTGAAAGGACATAGCCAGAATACTGGAATTTATACGCCACTACCTATTCCGAGCAGGCCATGGGACTCAGTCAACATTGACTTTGTCTTAGGACTGCCTAGAACGCAGCGGGGGTATGACTCAGTGATGGTGGTGGTAGATAGATTTTCAAAAATGGCGCATTTTATCCCCTGTCGAAAAACTAGTGATGCCACGTATGTAGCTCACCTGTTTTTCACAGAGATTGTTAGGTTGCACGGCCTACCCAGATCTATCATTTCTGATAGGGACGTAAAATTCACAGGACACTTTTGGCGCACCCTGTGGAAAAAGTTGGGCAGGAAATTGAATTTCAGTTCTGCGTATCATCCGTAGACTGATGGACAAATGGAAGTGGTGAACAGGAGTTTGGGGAATTTGTTACGGAGTTTGACTGGGGAAAATTCACGGTTATGGGATCATGCTCTCGCTCAGGCAGAATTCGCTTATAACGATTCGCCAAATCGTAGCATTGGACACAACCCATTCCAAATCTTGTACGGCATGCATCCTCGGGGAATACATGAACTGCGAGATTTGGGAAAATTGGAGCGGAGAAGTGCGGATGGAGAAGATTTTGCCGAAGCGATGAGCAAACTACACGAACGAGTAAAATTAAAGTTGCAGGACAACGTGCAAAGATATAAGCAGCAAGCAGATTCAAGGCGGAGAGAAGTCCAATTTAATGTTGGAGACGAGTTCCTTGCACACTTGTGCAAAGAACGATTTCCTAAGGGCACATATAATAAGTTAAAATTTAAAAAGATTGGTCCCTGTAAGATTTTGCGTAAGTTCTCAGCCAACGCCTACGAAATCTTGCTGCCACCTGATATAGGCATATCACCTATTTTCAATGTGGCAGACTTGTTCCCATATACTACCCATGTAGAGGAAGACAGTGTGGTACGACCAGAACGGGACACCCAAGTTGGAGACAGTTCTTGGATGAGGCATATGCCTTCGGTTCAAACCCATGAGATTGAAGGGATTCTCGATACCCAGGTAGCTAAGAAGACACGTAGGAAGGAATATCTACGATACCTTGTCAAATGGAAAAACCGTCCAATTGAGGATAGTTCGTGGCTTGACGTGGCACAGATACAAAAGGCTGGCTATTCTGTGGAGGAGCTCATGGAACGGAACCATGATTTTCTCTTACCCCGGGAGCCTGATGCAGGAGCATCTGGCTGACAGGACAAAGACAAAATGAAGGTGGTATGGTCTCTGAAGGGAACAGAGGAGCTAATTCACTAAATGGATAACATGCTCTTTTTTTTTATTTCATTAAGTTGTCTAAGTTAATTTAGTGAACAGTAATTAGGAACAGTAGGAGTTAGTTAGTGTCACTATTCTAAATAGTTAATTTACTTTTGTTTAAAAAGAAATTCTGAGCGACAAAGAAAAGTTCTGTACGGGAAATAACTGATCGAACATAACTAACAACAATTAGTGACAGTTCCTAGCAATGTTCTTAAAAGAGGGACATAACATAATGTAAGGGTTCGACTATCAGAGAAAAAAATAAAGGAAGAGTCATAGTTTTCTGTGCATATTCCCCTCTTCAATGTCCTTAAGATTGTCTATATTATTTGTATGAGATTACGTTTGTTTTATGCACCGTGGAGACTGTTGGTAATACCCTTACATGTTATAATGTGACTGGAAGTGATAATAACAATTAGGGGAAGAACGTAAGCGCACAGGTTGCGGGTGGATTCAACCAAACAAACAAACTTGAAACCACATATATAAACGAAAGCCAAGAAGTTGGAATTAACAAGTCAAGGCAACCAATCAAATTTTACAATCGCTAGGTATGTAAATATACAGTCCATAAAGTTTCATAACTGAATCAATATAAACAAAAAGATAGCATTCTGGTTCGTTATATATAAATAATCTGTTTGAAACAAAAAGAAAGACCCCGTTCCATAAATATATGACCCATGCTTATGTCTAAGCGGGAACGAGACATAGTAACCCTCGACCCATTACAGTAACCAAACAATAGTGTCAACCTACAGCGAAACTGTGTACAAACAATGACTCATAAGACAAAATACACCGACCCTAATAGTCATAGCATGGAGCTGAACAGAAACAACTAGAAAACAGAGAACGACACTACCCGTGTCCACTGGAGAAGTTAAATTTTCCATGCGCCGAAACCCTTTAGCGGTCATACCTGCAACGATAGCCAACAAACAAAATGAGTTCCGATAGAACCAAGGAAAGAGTATTTAAAACTTAACAAAATAAATAGATTAAGGTTAGTTTGTTTACTTGACGGAGGCAAGCCGCGACTGTAACAACTCCACCAGATTCCCGTGCTCACGAGGAGCCAAAACGTTAAGCGACTGAGGAAAAAAAAGAACCGACACTGGTAGCATGGAACAGGTGGGCTTACCCTGAGATTGGCGAAGAAACCATAGAAGTTTTGCACCGTAACTCTGCCGGGTCCGTGGAAAAGTTGAGCTTGGAATCGGAGGATCGTTACTAGAAGCAACACGACCATCAAATAACTGCAACCACTATGGGGAGCACAGGCACCGAGACTGCACATTAAGTGTAACGGAGCGCAGAGACACAACCGCTAATTACCATCACACAATAACAACCGACACTTGACATAAACAGAAAAAGGGATGAACCTTACCAAATTGAAATAACCCTTGCTGGACGAGTGGGAGAGGTCGAAGCTTTAACCAGGGGAACGCAACCACAAAATCCACATTGAAACCACGAAGAACCGCCAGGAGCACATAGCTCACAGAACCGAAAGAATAACAGGGTGAATAGCCTGGGCACGAATTCGTGAACACCTATACCAAGGCGGGCTCGAGGAATCCCAATGAGGGACAGTTATCACATAACTAGAGACCAACGTACCAATCACAAGACCCATCATAAATTCAGCGCCAGTTAATCGATAAAAAAATCTCTGTTAATCATTAATTGTCTGTACACCCACATCAACATACGTTGGAGGTGTATCACGTGGGTTGGCCCCATCAATTGTACTTTTGTAAATCACTTAGAAATTAGTGGAAAAAAAGAACGATTAGATATTAGCATTCCCATTTAGTTTTAAAGGGAAACAAGTTGTTTGTACCATGGTGTATTATTATTGTGTGGTTATGAATTACTGTTAAATTTCTTCATTTAGCGAATTCCTATGTGTATATCATTCATTATAATTGAAAAACATTGTGTATCTATCTAATCCAAGTTGTTTCAATAGTCAAAATTAATAAGATGCTCTAAAATATTAATTAATAAAGGTAGATGAAATTAATAATGGAAAAAATAAATATATTGGCCAATTATTTCCTCTTCCAATTAAGTTTATACTTGAATCACTATAAATTAATGTTTTATTCATTCATTTTCCAATTGAATTTCTACTTGAATCACTATAAGTTAATACTTTATTCATTCTTTTTCTATCATCCCTTGACGTTAATTCCTAATAGTTCCCATTAATAGATTTCCTAGTTCAACTACCTATGGCATTAAGCTCTATATGCTCAAATTATTGAGAGAAATTCAAAGTTTGATCCTCTTGTCACTTGATTATTGTCACGAAGAAAATTTATATACACTATGTTACTAGAAAGTCACAACATTGATATTTTTTTTTGTGAACTATATATGTGCCCAAAAAACCCATCTATTCACCTATCTACTTACCAACCCTTCTGCATTTTGTTGAATAACTTCCATATACCACGTGTATTCTATTCAAACCACATTAACATAATCTATATCTATATTTCAAACATTCAGATGTTAATTTGATTCCCCATAGTAATAATTTTGTTTCCTCAGATCATTAGATTTAACATTTATATGCCCATACATCCACACTCAACAACCCTTAGTACTAATTTACAACTACTACCATATCATATGAGAATTAAATTCATATTTGTAAATGTATTAATTTACAACTACTACCACATCATATGAAAACTAAATGCATATTGGAAATGTACTAATTTAAAACTATACCATGTCATATGAGAATTAAATGCATATTGTAAATGGTGGTTGAGTCACTGACTATCCTTGTAAATTAGATTTTTCTTTAAGACTTATCCATGTGTAGATTTTCAACAGGTAAAGGCATCTTATATCAGTAGTTTTCAATGAGCAATTAAATTATAGAGTGCAATTTTTTTATTGTAATAAAAATATTAGTGTTGGGTTTCGTAAATTCCAATTAAAAAAAATAATATTTTATGGCTTAACAAAGTAGAAGGAAACAATGTGTTCCTAATTGGGATTGGCCTTGGCAATAATAAAAGATAAGGAAATAAGAACCCATTATCATTTAAACGGACTCCAAGAAGGGGTAGTCATAAAAGGGCCAATAGGAGCGTAATGTGAAAAAACGTTAGAAGGTTTAAATACTCTTTAATGTATTGATGACTATCAAATAATCCTATGCAAATTTTAAAGAAAGAGTGATCATGACATTTCCTTGAAATTTGTGCAAAGAATGTGATAATTGGTGCATTACGAAACTTTGTGGGGAATGTTTAATTGGTGTAAAATATTATGTAATATATTCGTATCTCAACTCATAGATATATATCATAGATATATATAACATAATTATTATATATATAATAAATATTTTTTTTTAAATTTTATAAATTAATTAATATAAAATTAGTGTATTTATATAAATTAAATAGTTGAATATATATATAGATAATATTAATTTATAATAAGTATTAAATTAGTTACATATATTTCATTATGTTTAGTTTATAAATAAATTTTGTTTTAGTACCATGAGCTAATATTATGGTTTACCAATACCACACACCCAAAAACCATAATTCATTTCATATGATACTTGCTTTCAGGAGATTTTTCTTAATTAATCAATTTAATTTAAAGGAAGAAAAATGACATAACTACCTTGAAAATAAATTTGAACTTATGTTCTCTATACTATTATATATATCCACATTACACCATCGCATATTCTTATGTCATTTCCCCTTTTTTTTTTACTTAATAGGCACCAATAATTCTACTTTTTTTTTTTTTATATATATCCACTTTACAACATCACATATTCTTATGTCATTTTCCCTTTCTTTTTTTATTTTTTTAACTTAATAGGCACCAATAATTCTACTTTTTTATCACTAGAATATTGATATGTATAGATATATTAGAAAAAAAACAGAAGTTGGTTCTCACGTTAAAATTCATAAAAAAAAAAAAAAAATACTTTTCAAAGATCATTAAAAAAAAAAAGTTTTCAATTGTGCTCTATTTTCCTAATTTTCTTTGCATGTGAAACTCCATGAATTCAACAATAAACAATATTTCATTTAATACATAAAAGTGGAGAGAAATTCTTTTTCTCCTTTGATTATTTCTTTAAAATTACTTTTATACTTTGATTTGTTATTAGTTTCTTTGAAATTATTGTTTATTCTATATTTGCTAGGAGGACCAATACTCAAATAGATACTTCTACAATTAGAATATTTATTTAATACATTATGCGCCACTAGCTTAATATCAAACCGCTCACCAATTATTCGCTTTTCAAGGATAAAAAAAAATCTGCAATAATAAAGAAGAATAAACATGTGTAAATAGGTATGATAAGTTCATACCTTCTACATTCATCATAACCACAACTTTTAGTAATAGCAATCTCTCTTGTTCACTACTAGTTTCTCCAAGCCCACTTCACTTTAGTCTGATTTCTTCACTTTCTTAATTTCGCTTTTATTTTCTTAGTCTTCAACTTCTCATTTCTTCATACTTCTTCCTAACACCTCTTCCCCTCGTACAAAAGAAAGCATCTCTTATTTATATTTAGAAAAATAGTTTATTTTCCTCCACAGAGCAACTAACTATCCAAAAATATTATTAGATAATTCTACGTCTTAGCCAAAATTTTTCCATACTATTATAAACATAATAACTAAAAAAAATTATAATTTTAATATTTTACCACATTTCAAGTTAACCATGTAAACAACTTTCTTAAAACACGTCATCACTATCTTAGTGACATAGAATGTTTTTTACATATAATTTAGACAAATTATAAAAACTATTTTTTTATTTAATTAGTTATAATATTTACCTCTTTAAATAACTAATAATGATATTTAATAAAACAAACCCTACAAACTATTTTCATATAAGATATCACATATTAAGTAGGGCCAAAGTTACTAAGTAGTATTAAGGAATGCTCATGAAAAAAAACTTTAAACTTTTTGATTGCTATTATATGAATTTTTTTTATCATTTCCTTGTATAAATTTCACTTACCTGAAAGTCAAACGAATTGTTGATCAATAATACAAATACATACTTTCATGCTTTGTTGTTTCTGATGAATTTTTGAATTTTCTATTGCTTCCCTTTTTAAATTTCTATTGGTGCTTGTTAAAACGTTTAATTAGCACAATGTTAGAAGACTTGCTAATCATGGGCATAAATAAAGACTTGTTTCATTGTTATCTATGAACTTCCATTTTTTTCTTTACATAAGTGCGAAGATGTATATGATAACACATGTTGGTCAATGGACTTTTAGACTTTTCTTTTAGACTTTCCTTTAGTGTTCAAAGTTAAAAACTCCACTAATGAACAAATAGAAATATATGTAAATGATGTTTTCTCACTAAGAAACTTTTAGGTTTTCTTGGTCAAAGGAGTTAGGTGGAAAATCAAACAAAATTAGAAATCCATAATTTATGGATAAGATAAATAAAAATTTCAGAAATGAAGGTTGTGATAAGGGAAAAATTGTTAAAAAGGTTAGAAAAAATATCCAAAGAAAATTTTAAGGATTAATGAGGTTTGTGAAGAGTGTTAAAGAAATTATATAAAAATATAAAAATATTCTAAGCTATATGATTCGCTTAAAGACAAGCCCATGAAAGGTAAAATGTTTGGAAATTAAAAGGGGTTTCTAATTCTTTTCCCTTCTTTAAATAATAAAGACAAAATGGTATGGCGACGTTTTTTCTTTCTCAACATATTCTTATTCTTGATAAGGGTTCTACAAAAAGTGAGTGGCTCCCATTGAATCTTAGTTTTAATGAGCTACAACATTGTTTTGTTGGGAAGAATATGTTATGGCTATGATGAATTTCAACAAGCTTGCGCTATTAAGTTTTTTCATTATTTGCCATAGTTCTTCAATCTGATATGGATTTTTTTGGGTATTATTTCGATATATTCATGAAACTTTTATTAGTCATGTTTATTAGATATGAATGTGAATGTGATTTATTAGAATCTAATCCAGTATTAACTAAATGCCTTATTTTTTTTATAGATACATAAATATTAAATTGTTGAATATAGTTAATTAATATGGCTTGTCAATTAGGGATTTTTCCATGAAGGAATGAAGTTTGGGTTGATGATTATTAGTTTATGTCGTAAATCTTAAGGTTTTTATGAAACCATTGACCTACATAAAGTGGTGATCAACTCAATCTAAGTGAAAATACACACATATACATTGATATCCCATTATCAAGTAACATTTTTATATTGTAAGTTGTCTGTAACCATTTCCTATCCTATTTTGGTATATTTATAACGATTCTTTGAATATAAAACATTGATCCTTATTTGATTGCATGTTAGCCAAATTATAAATGATTACTTACTTATAACTATATTATGGTGATAATGATCTTCTAGCATACTAGTTGTTCACTATGTTGTGAAGTTATCCTAAAATATTGACCCTTTATGTTTAAGCAATGAGTTTCAACTAAGAAATTAAAGGTGATTTCTAGCATCAACTTCACTCTTGTGCATTGTGACAACATAGAATACTTCAACTATGTGTATACATTAGTTGAGTGGTGGCCATGCTTTTACATTTGTGTGCGGTGTTTTATTCATGTTCTTAACAATGGATCAAGTATCGACCCATGAGAAGGCCTTAAAAATATAGGATGGAGAATTGGATAGGCAATTGATTCGGTGGTTGGTTTGATTAATTGATAGTTTGGAGGATTGATTGATGAAGAAGAGTTTGACTAGTATTTCACTAATTGAACAAAAGCCTATGATATTATTTTCGTATTTCTTACTATTATGTAGAATTTTCACAATTGCGGACAAAGGTGAATTCCCTAGTTCTACTAATCTGATTTAGAACAACAAAAGACAAAAATATTTGAGTATTCCTTAGAGAAATTAGAAAATGGGAAAGAATCCTACTTTGAATATGTAGCAAGCCTTACTTTCCTCCTTGCTTGTAAGCTCCAACTCTAGCTCCAAATGCTATAATTACAACTTGCACACATGACTAAAAAAAGCAAAGGAACCATCATCCATGTAACATAATCTAAAATATATATTCAATAAGTGAGCATGGCACTGAAATATATGAGTGCAAACATAACACAATGAATATAGGAAAACAATATGCTCTTTGTATTAATAAATATAAGAGACAGTTACAACCATAAATAGAATTTGAATTTGTAGATATCTCCCCAAGTTGACTTGTCCTTCCTTGTTGAAAATAACAACAAGAAATGTTAAAAATAACATGAAGAAAAATCCTAATTTAATTTTTCCTTGAATTAAATTAGGAATTAAATTCTAATTCTAATTCTAATTCTCATAGCAACTTGTAAAAGTTAGCTAAGTTAATTTGACTTAGTTGGCTTAGTTAATTCGAGTTGGGAGTCTATCTAGAGTCATGTAGAGTGGTTCCTAAATTTTTGGGATCCGGGTTGAGTTCTTTTGAGTTGTAATTATTTAATTCAGTTTAACTAAGTTAAATTAAGCTAAACTAGTTCCAACTAATGGAGGAATTAGTGGGAGATCTAGTAGTGGGGTGTAACCTGCAGTAGTGGGGTGTAACCAACACTGATCAACCAGTAAATTGAAGATTCACCCACAATTAACTCGTGCATGTCGTATAAGAGAAAAACCTAGTTGAGATTGGATTTCAGGGACAATGTATATAAGTTGTAAAATCATATAAATTAAACAAGTGGTTCGCGCAATCAAGAAAAGGCTTAAAATAAATCTTTCCTTAATTCGAAAACTCACTAATTTTAACCATTCGAATTTCCTTTAAAAGGAGAAATGAAGGCAAAAGTTTAATCATTTTTTTGGTGAGCACGAGTTGGTGAGACCAAGCAATAAGAAGCGCAAGTTTGTGCGTGGGGCTTGTGAGAGAAAGGTGTGACAAGAAAAGCTTGTGCACAGGTTGGTAGTGAGATAGTTTGAGATAGTCATAGAGGTTGCTTGGGCTTGAGTAAAGCATTGTAATCTTCTCATATTTCCTGATTAATTCAATATACAAATAGAAGGGTTTTTAGCTATGGTTATCCCCAAAATATTATTGTGTTATGTGTGATTGAATTATTTTTCTTTTATGCTTCGTGATGTCATCGATTGTTTAATGTTTCCTTTGATGAGTAGAGTAGATTCAAGTCAATTGTTTTAGCATGTTACAATTAGTAGTTTGAATCTACAAGGAATTTCTACATGGTATCAGAGCTAGATTTATAGAAATTTATACATGGTATCACAACTAGATTTGTAGAAATTTCTACATGGTATCAGAGCTAGATTTGTAGAAATTTCTACATGGTATCAGAGCTAGATTGGTAGAAATTTATACACGGTATCAGAGCTAAAATAACAATAGAAGAGAAGAATTTGAAGTTGTCCTTGCAGGTGAATAGAATTTACAAAATCATTCTTTAGAGCTAGGAGGTTGTCCTTCTACAGACTGAGACTCAAATATGCCCTTGAGGGTAGTTCAAATAATATTTCTTGGAAGGACAAGATGGAGGTAGTGTTGATGATAATCATCTGATGGAATTCATAGATCACGATATCCTGAAGCCTCTAACATCTTATGCTAAAGAACTAGAAGAGTGGAAGAAGAGTGTAGCAAGAGCCAGGAGGATTATCTTGGAGGGTGTGAGAGACCACATAGTTTTGAAACTACATGGAAAAGAGAGTTTGTTTGCTATGTGTAAGAATATCAATGAACTCTTCTGTAATAGCCATGAAGCCGAGAAACTTGAATTGATAAAAAATTAAGGGTTGAAGACAATGGGTATGAGGTAGTCTTCAGAGATGGGAAGGCCTACCTCAAGCATATTAATTCATGTCAACTTGAAAAATTTGGTGTCAAGGTCGAGATCCTCTACACATTAGAGGAAGAGGCATGCACAACCTTGCAGATCAATGCAGGGATTAGAGATGTTGTGGTTGAGAGGGAGAATGATTTAGTTCTCCAAAGGAAGACACAACCAGTTGGTAGTTGGGCTAAATAGGAGGATGATGATGAAGAGGACCAGTCATAGGCCTCTAATAAGAGAAGAGCTCAAGCCAAGTGGGTAGAGAGAGCACATGAAACTACACCTCACAGTGTGAGGTGGAGCGATGTATATTCTTAGTCCCAAGAGTGTAGATATTTGGGCAGGTTCTAGCATAGTTGTAACAAGGAGATCAATTAGATCAATTTCAGATTGTTGCATTGGGACCACCACCTTTGCTAAAGGATCCCACATTATCATAGTAACATATTCAGTGTCAGCAGGTGCAGGAAGTCGTCCAAATGACAATTGCATAACTAGTTGTAGTCAGTACCTGGGAGACAGTTGTAGAACTAGTTGTAGTGACACAGGAAGTGTGAATTGCTTAGCTACAATATGCAGGTGCAATTCCAACAAGGATATTCCAATTGCAGAGCTTTGTAGTCTAGTTTCCAATGCAGGTGGACAATGCAAGTTTCTAGGAGGAAGCAAAGATATTTCCCATAGGGAGATCGAGACTCAGAGGGAATCTAGTTTTAGAGAGAGAAACCCTATGGAAGCTAGTACTTCACGATATGGGGAGATCAAAATCATTATTGTAGTAGTTGTAAAAATATTGCAGAAGTGTAAACAAAGCAATAGAAACAATAATATGAGTAGACCAGAGTTCGCTTTACATGAAATTATACCTCTTGGTGTGAGGTGGGGTGATATGAAGTAATAGTCCCAAGAGTGCAGATATTGGGAAGGATCCATCGAGGTGTGTTTGTCTCATGGATCATTACCTTGATGCAGGGGACCATAGCATTCAGTAGTAGGGGGATCAGTATTAGTCAGATACTAAGGAGTGTAGAGAAGAGTTGACAACAGAGTAGGAGGCTCAGTAGCAGAGTCAGCAGCAACACAATTTTCCCACAATTGTAGACACATTTGATTCAGTTTATTTTGTTGGATTCCTTTTGTTTGAAGATGTTAAAGTAGAAATAACAACAATGACAAGAGTTGCATGAAGAACATTCCAAAGGTGCCAAATCAGGATAGAGTTAAATTCATTTCTTGTTGACAACGAGTGTTGAAAATAGCAACAAGAAATGTTAAAATAGCATCAAGAACAATCATAATTTAATTTGTCCTTGAATTAAATTAGGAGTTAAATTCTAATTGTAATTCTCATAGCAACCTATAATAGTTAACAAGATAATTTGACATAGTTGGATCTGTTAATTTGATTTGGGAGTAGAGTCATGTAGAGTGGTTCCTAAAGTTTAGGGGCCCAGGTTGAGTTCTTTTGAGTTCTAATTATTTAATTCAGTTTAACTGAGTTAAATTCAGTTTATCTAGTTCCAGATAATGGAGGAATGAGTGGGAGATCTAGTAGTGGGGTGTAACGAGCATTGCTCAACCAGTAAACTAAAGATTCACTCATAATTAAGTCATGCATGTCAGATCAGATAAAGATCTAGGTGAGATTGGATTTTAGGGACAGTGTACTATCAGTTGTCAAATCATCTAAATTAAACAGATGGTGTTTGCAATCAGAAGAAGGCCTAAAATAAATCATTCCTTAATTAGAAAAATCACTAATTTTAGCTAGTCAAATTTCCTTTAAAAGGAGGAATGAAGGCACAAACTTAATCATTGTGTTGGCGAGCACGAGTTTGTGAGACCAAGCAATCAGAAGCACAAGTTTGTGTATGGATATTGCGAGATAAAGGTGTGCCAAGAGAAGCTTGTACACAAGTTGGTAGTCATATAGATTGAGACAGTGCAGAGGTTGCTCAGGCTTCAGAAAAGCATTCTAATATTCTCATATTTTCTGATTAATGCAATATACAGATAGCAAGGGTTTTTAGCTGTGGCTTTCCCTAGAAAATTATTGTGTTATGTGTGATTGAATTATTTCTCTTTTATGCTTCGTGATTTGATCGATCATTTATTGTTTCTGCTGATGAGTAGAGTAGATTCAAGTATATTAATTTAGCATATTGCAGTCAGCAGTTTGAATCTACAAGGAATTTCTACATTCCTTTCCACAAAGCACACCTCAACATCAACCTTAATGCATCAATGTGATGACTCCTTAGTCTCAAAGCAACAACATAAGGACACTATCAATCTCCAAAATCCAACCTTGAGGCTATGGAAGGCAGTAAATATATAGGGTAAGAGTGGTAGTTTAGCATTTACCATTCTAGGCTTGAGATCCACATATGATGGAAGGATGAGCTCAAGGGATAAGAGATAGGTCTATTAGAATAGGATCATATAGGAGTTTGAGATCTCTATCCATGGTAAATAGTTAAAGTCACCCTGGAAGCTTCTGGAAGAGGAAGCTTCAAAGATATTTTTTACTTTTTCCAAATTTAGAGAAGTAGTGAACCTGCAAAAGGGAGCAACATGTGATGACCAACATTAGTGCCCAAGTATGAAATATGCACTGAGCGCAGGTGGCAAAGCATGCAAGGTGCATTGGGGATAAAAACCATTTTTTGAGCTAATTGTCCCAGAAACTCAAACTTTTTAGAGAAGTGATGTATAGGGCTTTGTGAAGGGATTATGACAAAGTGTTCAAGGATGTTGATTGATCCAGTTTGCAGGCCTATTGAACAGATGTGAAAAAATTCCATGTAACAAACTCTCGCCTAGAGTACAAAGTCAAAAGTAGTGGTTGAGGACTGAAGTGCTTTTCCTTGTGACAAGTCTGGATCAAGAAAAATTGGTCGAGATCATCATCTGTTACAACACATTTTCATCATGATATCACTGTTGAGGGAGGCATACCCATACTCAACATATAAGCCATACTACATGTACAATGATCCAAAAGTTTCATCCACTAACAACAAAGTGTGGACACATGCTTCAATAATCTTTTTGTTGAAAAATGTGCAACAAGAAATGTTAAATTTAGAATGTGTTAAAAATAGGACTCCTAAAAATAGCATGTCTAAAATAACAGTTTGGCCAGTGAGGTCATTGGCCACCTTGGGTGAGAGGTGAAACTGCTAAAAATAGAAAGTTCTAAAAATAACATTGGGTCCCTTCCTATTTATAGTAGTCCTAGAAAGTCAAATTAATCTTGGTCTTAACAGTAATTGGAAATATTAATTAACTAATTCAGTTGAGTTAATTAGTTAAGGAAATTCGAATTTGAAGTCTTTGTGAGCATGCACATGAGTTGTCCCACTAATTGAGGAATTTATCCTTAATTTCCTCCACTGCTTGAGGGAATAAGTATGAGTTCTATAATGAGAGAATCAATTAAGAATCAATTGACTTAGTTCTAACTAGTCAAGTCCAGTTAGATTATTTTAACAAGTTGTTAAAATAATAAAATATAATATGTTAATGCTTGCATGCATGTGACAACTATTATTTTAGATAACTGAGGATTCACTCATGGATAACTATTGCATGTCAGTTCTGTCAGAGACCCAGTTGAGATCAGAGAAGGGACAATGTACTATCAGTTGGATGAATATTTTTCC